>CM056195.1:181823364-181918364 GCA_029692085.1 Gymnothorax javanicus | reverse complement strand
AGCACTGAAGCACAGTGCCGTCAGTCAGGAGCTGCCTGTGCTTATAGGGCCTCTAGTTACACCAGAGAGCAGGGAGTCATAGCACTGAAGCACAGTGCCGTCAGTCAGGAGCTGCCTGTGCCTATAGGGCCTCTAATTACACCAGAGAGCAGGGAGCCACAGCACTGAAGCACATTGTCGTCAGTCAGGAGCTGCCTGTGCCTATAGGGCCTCTAATTACACCAGAGAGCAGGGCCTTCATGATGCCAAACTCTAAGCTATGGTGCGACACACACTATCTGTCTCTGTCTCACACACTCTCATACACTCACAAACACACTTTCTTACACACACACACACAAACACACACACACCCGCACGCACATGCGCACACACACACAGATGCACACAAGCGTGCACACACACACACACACGTACATGCACACATGGACACGCGCACACACACACACTCGTACATGCGCGCACACACACACACACACACACACAGATGCACACACAAACAAGGACACACGCACACAAACATGCACTCATGCACACACACACGCGCGCGCACACACACACGCACACACAGACACACACACACACACACACACACACACACACACACAGTCCGGCATAAACATGGTTTCTTAATTTAGATTCGTCATGGGAAGCAGCACATGAATGAACTGTGAGATTATGTACAGGCCAAACATAACCCACAGAATCTCACAGATCATGTGATCAGTAACAAACAAATGCGCACACAAATACATATGCACATAAACATACACAAAAACAAACGCACATACACACACATAAAAATACACATACAGATACACACGCACAAACATAAACATACACAAACACACATGCTCAAACACACACACACACAAATACACACACAAATACATACACACATAAACACACACAAATACACACATATGCAAATGTGCACATACACGCAAATGGCAAATACGTGCGCACACAAACAGGCAAACATGCACATGCAAACAGACCCATATGCGATTGTGCACACAACCATATTCGTACGCACAAACACACATAAATGAACACACAAACACACAAACACGGACCCACACTCATGGAGCGGAGTTGATTCACATTCTCATTGGCTGATGTGGAGTCTACACGCATCCCATTGGCTGGCGCACAATTTGTGCACGTCCCATTGGCCAATCTGCCAGCCTCAAAAATGCCCAATCAAAACTTCCTTCTCTCTGTCCTGAAGGGAGGGGGGTCACATGACCAGGTCACAGGTCATCTTTCGTTATAGCGACCACAGAGTCCCCTATGGGAAGGGGCAGAGGTGGGTATCAGATGTCCTGTGCTTCCTTCTTCAGATAAAGACCAGTGTATCCCGGGGCAACGGTTTAATGCATCTCTCAGTGCGACACTGATCACCTCACATACAGGTCATCTCTCTTAGGACCGTCTCACAAACGCCCCACCACTGCTGTGCCCGTTATGTACTTTACAGGAGCCCAAAGACCAAACCCCGTTTCCCCAGAGCATTGCCCTCATGTTTAGCAAAACACTTCTGCTGCAGAACGTATCCAAACAACAACCTACTGGTTTAACCCTACAGAACCCAAGGACCCATATGGGTCATGTCAAATGCAGCGGCTGAATCCAAGCTTGTGGTATTTCAGGTCTATTTTCACTTCTAGTGGAGATCTCAAGGTTTCAACAATCCCAAATATGTCTGCCTGAATAACAGGGTAATGTGTGTAAAATGATGTCCAAGATCTAGATATTTTTCATGCGATGTAATGCTGTGGCTTTAAAAACATGGCATATGGGGTTTTGCTATATCTCTCGATATAAGGGTGATGTAGCTTCAATGGAGCACTGCAATGGCTGATACAGAATATGAATGTGAAATTGTCCCACAAAATGAATAAAAGTCTTTTTCTGACTTTGAAGCTACTTAAAGAAAAACTTAAGTGAAAAATTGGAGTTTAAGAACATCCTAGGATCATTACTGTAATAGCCTTTAAGGAGCATTTGCAGTATTGCGTTTTGCTGTCTAGATGTTGAACATGAGAAAAAACTTTAAAATGTTCTATATTTTTCAGATTGTACTTGTGTTTGTTGCAGCCATTGTTTGCTCTGATGACTGAGTGAACGCCACGGGTCATAACAGAAAGGAAAATCCATCTGAGGATTTTGTACCAATTTCTGCTCGTAGTTTACTGTCTCAATCATGTCTGGATATTTACAGCCAAACATTGAAAGTGGACAGTAGTTATTTTACTTTGCACATAGGGGCAAGATTGAGCCAGTTAATTTTATAGAGCCAACAAAGTAGCTGCCCTGCAAGAGTAACACATCAATTGTGGTGTAAAATATCTACAATCTTCAGCAAAAAGAAGTCAATCGCCTCACCCCCCCTGTTAAAACATCGTGAGATTACATTATAAAGCCAGATGAGTGAACAAAGACGCAGGGTAAAGCTAAAAGCTTTCAGATAATCCAGGATAACGTGGCGTACAGGTGAGTTACCTGCGAGCCTGAGGGCTCTTTGATCTCCTGCAGACACGGCGGGGAAGGGCCTCACAATGGCCATCGATGAGCTAATGACACCCTGCGCTAATGCGCGCGCTCCCAAAAACACAGCTGATACTCTGCGCTAACGCGACCTCAAAAAACAGCTCTTCCCATTCAGAGTTAATTACGCACCTTGCCTCCATCTCAGGAAAACCGTTAAAACCCCTTAGAAAAACAGTATCTGTCATGTATTCCCTGGACACAATGACTGACCCCCCCCCCGATACACCCCGGGTAACGGACACGGAAGTCTCTTTGGCCAGTGTAGAATTTTTGAAATCGGATCAAATTCAACCCACATGTTGGCATGTAAATTGGAAGTAGCATTTCAGGGAAGCAGAATGTATCTGAGTTACATTTGAAGAAATTTGACAGCGTCTATTACACTGGTCAATATATAAACCAGCGATCTCTGTCTGTGCTATTCATTACGTAGGCTACACTTTTAAAGCTTTTACGTTATAATTTAAGGATGCTCTGATTCGGTGACCAGTGAGAGTGCAAGTAGTTTTGGTCAGTAAAAAACTGAAAAATTTATAGCTAAATCGAAAAAATTAGAATACCGCCTTTCTTGAATAAACAAACAAGTTAAGCAGCACATTAGTGGAACGCTAGAAGCATAGAGTTTACATGAGCAAATATAAACCCCAATTCCAGTGAAGTTGGGACGTTGTGTAAAACGTGAATAAAAACAGAATACAACGATTTGCAAATCCTTTTCAACCGATATTCAATTGCGAACACAACAAGGACAAGATATTTAACGTTCAAACTGATAAACTTCATTGTTTTTTGGAAATATTCACTAATTTTGACTTTGATGCCTGTAACACATTCCAAAAAAGCTGGGACAGGGGCAACAAAAGACTGGGAAAGTTGAGGAATGCTCAAAAAACACCTGTTTGGAACATTCCTCAGGTGAACAGGTTAATTGGAAACAGGTGAGTGTCATGATCAGGTATAAAAGGAGCATCCCCGAAAGGCTCAGTCGTTCACAAGCAAGGATGGGGCGAGGTTCACCACTTTGTGAACAACTGTGTGAGTAAATAGTCCAACAGTTTAAGAACGTTTCTCAATGTGCAATTGCAAGAAATTTGGGGATTTCATCACCTACAGTCCATAATCTCATCAAAAGATTCAGAGAATCTGGAGAAATCTCTACACGTAAGCGGCAGGGCCGAAAACCGACACTGACTGCCCGTTACCCTCGGTCCCTCAGGCGACACTGCATTAAAAACTGACATTATTCTGAAAAGGATATTATCATGTGGGATCGGGAAAAATTAAGAAAACCATTGTCAGTTAACACAGTTCGTCGTTACACCTACAAGTGCAAGTTAAATCTCTACCATGCAAAGCGAAAGCCATATATCAACAACACCCAGAAACGCCGCCGGCTTCTCTGGGCCCAAGCTCATCTGGGATGGACTGTCGCAAAGTGGAAAAGTGTGCTGAGGTCTGACGAGTCCACATTTCAAATTGTTTTTGGAAATCATGGACATCGTGTCCTCTGGGCTAAAGGGGAAAAGGACCATCCAGATTGTTATTAGCGCAAAGTTCAAAAGCCAGCATCTGTGATGGTATGGGGGTGTATTAGTGCCCATGGCAGGGGTAACTTGCACATCTGTGAAGGCACCATTAATGCTGAAAGGTACATACAGGTTTTGGAGTAACATTTGCTGCCATCCAAGCAACATCTTTTTCAGGGACGTCCCTGCTAATATCAGCGAGACAATGCCAAGCCACATTCTGCACGTGTTACAACAGCGTGGCTTCGTAGTAAAAGAGTGCGGGTAATAGACTGGCCTGCCTGCAGTCCAGACCTGTCTCCCATTGAAAATGTGTGGTGCATTATGAGGTGCAAAATACGACAACGGAGACCCCGGACTGTTGAGCAACTGAAGTCGTACATCAAGCAAGAATGGGAAAGAATTCCATCAACGAAGCTAGTTAGTGTCATCAGTTCCCAAACGCTTACTGAGTGTTGTTAAAAGGAAAGGTGATGTAACACAGTGGTAAACATGCTCCTGTCCCAGCTTTTTTGGAATGTGTTGCAGGCTTAAAATTCTAAATGAGTGAATATTTCCAAAAAAACAAAGTTTATCTGTTTGAACATGAAATATCTTGTCTTTGTAGTGTACTCAATTGAATATAGGTTGAAAAGGATCTGCAAATCATTGTATTCTCTCTTTATTCACCTTTTACACAACGTCCCAGCTTCGTTAGAATAGGGGTATGTAGGTCTGAGGATAGGCATGTGGTGTCTTGAGTTGAAGTAACGTACTGAAACCGAAGAAATGAAAATAGCATATCCTGATCCATTAAAACAGTCGCCGGTTAGCCTGTCGACGGAGATTGATTCTACTCTGCGGATACTCATTTACTCAGTCCCTTCAAAAATCAAACGACGAGCAGCGGTCCGAAAGTCAGCAAGGGTTCACAAAATGCCAGAGAAAAACATAACTCTTCCAAAGAAACTCTTCAGCGACATTCAATCCGGTCCAAATCTCTCCACGCACTCTTTACCCTCTCAACCGCAACATCGCACATTATGGGCTGGTTTCACCGGGCAAGTTTAGTCAGGCAGTAAATGTAATTTTCTGTGAAGAATCTAGACTAGGCTTAGTCCGTGCCCGTGAACCCAGCCAAATATTTGATTAGAATATTCTTATAATTGAGCATTCGAATGTTGAAGTAACAATCACGAATAGTAAAGGCCTAATTAAATGCAACAGAGTTTTAGAACACCGAGTCAACATTTTGAGCAACAATTTTAAAAACCTGCCCCAAAATGGGTGAATTACCAGGGAGCCAAACTCCAGTCCTTGGGGCCACATTGTCTGCTGACTTCTGTCATCTCCTTTCAATCAGCAACCAATTAAAGCCTTTAGAACAAGAAGTGTGGATTATTTGGCCAGTCAGAAACTGGAATCAATCATGAGTGAAAACAAACTGATTCAGTGTCAGAGGACACTGTAGCCCTCCTGGATATGAGACCTGTGGCTTCAATCTAGTCACATGAATTCTTTAACACCCACAGTGTTAAAGGTTTAGTATAATTGTACTTAAGTAGGGATAAGGAGTGTTAAAGATCGAACATATTCATTAGCGGCACAGTTTTGCACCAGCAGTCTCGGGGAAGGGGGAATGTGCAAATGGAAATGAGCGTGAGGGGGGTACGAGAACACTCAAAGGTAGAGAGGGCGCGAGGAGAGTGGGAAGTTATCCCGCCCCGAACATAAACACCGTGACACCTGACCCAACCCCAACGGCACAGCGCGTTTCCAGGGGTTTCCAGCCTCTGACACACTGCAGCATGCGATCCTGAACGTACCGCAGTGTTCAGACTCTGTCCCAGAGTACGGTAAGGACAAATGCGGACGTTTCTGAAGTGGCACATCTATTAAACAGACATAACACATACAACCTTACAACAGTAACAGACACTTTCCTCAGTTTTCGAGGAGCTTTTAATTCAGAAGGCGTAATGTCGTTGACATGTCTGTCCGCACGACTCAATACCTGTTGGCACCACTGGGAGCCGCAGTGTCGCACCCAGCGAGCGCGGACAGGATCTAACGCTATTTTTTATGCTTTGCATCACCATTTGGCTGTCCTGGTGAGAAAGGTGAAGTCTTGAATGTTGGAAAAAATATTGAATATGAGCATATTAGCCAAATCACTAATAGCTAATGTAAAAACTATTTTTTTATCTATTGTCTTCATTGCAGCAGCTTTCTCACATGCGTTTTTACCACTGCGACTTTAATATACATCCATTCATTACTGCTCCGCTGTAAAGCTCATAAACGCACGTTTCCTCTAATTGGGCGGTATTATTAACTCTCAAGGCCAGTCATTAAAGGGCCGAGATAATCCTCAGCTCTGCGATAGTAAGACGAGTCTGGGCGATATTGAACAGCGGGTTTTGTATGAGTAGAGGCAACACTGAACTCTTTCGACAGAGTATATTTATTTATATTAGTTTCATACTATATTAGTTTAATATTTAATTTCCCTTATGAAATGAATTGTGTATTCCAGACGATATCTATTTAAACGCTTGACATGTGGCCTGCTCCACACACACACACAAACACACACACATACACACACACACACACACACACACACACACACACACACACACGCACGCACGCACGCACACACACACACACACACATGCACGCACACACGCGCACACACACACACACACACACACACACACTGTGTTACATTAAAGCCATACAATAACCCAAACATTATCACCCAATCACAATCATAATTACGGTCTTGCATTCCCAGAACTACGAAATAGCTGCAGTATGTTGCGAGTAAAGATAGTGAAAGGGTCGATTCCTAACACGGCTCTGTTTTAACACAAAACCCCTCATTAAGAGAGCAGCGGTCTGGCAGCTTAGCTGGCATGGGTATTTATTGTCATCTCATAACCTCTAGTGGTCAGGGGTTGTAACTGCAAGAAACTCTTTTGTTCAGGACACAGTGCTGCTGTTAAGGTAGACTACTGCTATAAAAGCAGGTGTGGGCTTGGTCAGTACTTGGATGGGAGACCACCTAGGAAAACCAAGTTGCTGCTGGAAGAGGTGTTGGTGGCCAGTAGGTTGCGATCTTCCCTCTAGTGGAATAATGCCCAATGCCCCAGTGCAGTGATGGGGACACTGTATTGAAGGAGAGCCGTCTTTCGGATGAGACGTTAAACCGAGGTCCTGAATCACTGTGGTCACTAAAGATCCTATGACACTCATCGATAAGAGTGGGGGGTTCTCCGGTGTCATGGCTAAAGTCCCAACCTGGCTCTTTCCACCTGCCACCTAATCATCTCCTGATCTAATTGGCTGTGCAAGTTGCCCTCTCCCTCCTCACCTCAACCCCCAGGGCTCCCTTGAAAAAGAGATTTCAAATCTCAATGGGACTTCCCTGGTTAAATAAGGATTAAATAAATAAATAAATAAAAATAAAAATAGCATTACCATTTCCACATTTTTCACGCGCCATTTCTCAAAAACCGTTGATCCGATTTTAATGAAGTTTGGAAAATAAATAGTTAACAGCATGTTGGTTGTCCTGAACCTAAAAAATATTGCCCTTTTGGTCCTCTTTTAATTTCAGGGGGTGCTGAATATATAATGAGCTAGAGAATTTTCAAGTCAAGAGCAAAATTTCAAAAAACCTTTGCATTTTGTTAAAGTATCCAACTTTAAGAGGTTTAGCCCAAAGATGCTGGATCAGGCAACCTGTGTGCAAAATAAGAAGTTGATATGTCTATTAGTTACTGAGGTATGGAGTTTTGAAATTGTCATGATATGCCCCTTTGCGGCGGCCATCTTGGACGCCTAATTTGCATAATTTATGCAAATCACCTCCATCCCTGCTAATTTGAATGTTTGCTTCCATATCAATAAAAGAATTTGATGTAAGAGATGAAATAAAGATTTTCATGCTTAATAGCAGTATTCTACCTTAAGGGGTCTTCAGGGTAAAGTGTAGAAATAACCATAATAATGTAAACACTAAGAAATAAACATGATTTTATAAAAAATATAGTACTTTGATAAAAATTTACATGGTTGCCATGGAAGCGGCACTTTATTGACAAAATCTGAAACTATATTGTGGCACTGATATTTCAATAACCCATGGTCAAACTTTACTCAAATTAGTCTCATATGAAGGGTTTAAGATAGTTCTATGAAATGACATAGGATTTTTTTGTTTGGAACATTTATGAATATTTAATGAGCACTGTTATGTAACCATAAGGAAAATTGCTATCATCAACTTGCTTCATTTTCAAAATTAACCCCCTAGGGATGCACCTATCTAGAAAATCCTACGTTATTTCATAGATCTCCAACAGATACAACTTCAATCCCAATTTCAAGTCAATCAGATTAATATTAATGATTTTATGAATGCCACAAGGTTGAAAATCAGTCAAAATTGTGATTTTCGGTAAATTGCATTTAAAGTCACAAGTAACAATTGAGGCAGAGGAAAAACATAGATTACTGGCATCTCACTGCATTCCTTTATTTATTTTATTTATTCTATGTGAAAATCAAAAACATTGAAATTTTCAAAAAAATTTTTGAAATTTTTACCCTGAAGACCCCTTAAAGGGGTCCTAATGGCGTTCAAACTTCAGGGAAATAATTATCCTCACACAGATCATTTGAAGACGAACACGATTCCTAAGATCCACAACATATGAAGCAAGTCCGCATCCAAAGGTGATTGAGCGAATCCACATTCACATTTAGATAAGCAGTCAATAGTAATGTTACTTGCGAGAAAGTATCTCCTGTTCAAAAAGAAATCTTGCCAAGGGTGTAGATTTAATGTAGCAATTGGTAGGGACACATATGTAATGTGAGCGCGCGAGCAGGAAAATTTTTGCAAATCTGAGTGTAGATACTGCCTTTCTGTGTACGAAGATTATCCGAATGAGTGTTTCTTTGTTTCTTTTATGATGCTAAGCAAACTGCTACCATAATCTTCATAGATATTTCCGTTTCTATTTTGTAGCCATCCAAATACTTTTGATTTGATTTTTGAATACAAGTTTATAACTGTTACTAATGTTATAAACATTTATTATGAAGGTTAGCAATATCGAACAATTGAAATACTCTTACCAATTCATACATTTCTTAATTACATTATGGTAAGTTTTATTATTAGAGAATGTTAAAATCATTACAGGCAATCTATGTCTATTAAGCATTTCTCTGTGCGGTAACGCGACTGCAGCCGAGATAAACGCTTCAAAATGGACCACTGACTATCTATGAATTGGACAAGCCGCAAACCGAGCGTTTTATCGGACTGGATCATGTTAGATTTACGATTTACGATTACTTGATAACTTGGTACTGCAAGCACACTTAGTTATGAGAGTGGCAGTTAGCTGGCCTGCTACAGTGCTAAGCCGCACCGATTCAAGTTCCCAACCTTACACTTGGCATCCAGTTTGGCTGAATATTAATAGCATTACATGGAACGATATATTTTTTCCTCACGTTCTCAGACAATTAAATTTCCACAAAAGTGATATGTACCTGAGGTAATATCAAATATATGACATGAGTTGGGCCATGGGAAAAGTGCTATAGTTGCGTGATGAAGAAAAATTTGGAAGAAATGCCAAATTACGGTTCTCTTCTAAGGGTAAGCCATTGCAAACACATGTAATCAAAGCTGGCGATCCAGTTGCGCGTCTCAAGCCCCGCTTTGGACAAAAATGAATATTCATGACCTGAATAGAGAGGTCAATTTACACTTGACTTTTAGCCTTCAGGTAGCCCCTCCCTCTCAACCAATCAAATGCTAGAATGCATAAATAGATTGTCTTGGAGACGTAGCCTCCACAACTGGGTCTAATATGGCTTATCTGGAAAGATGGTAAGAACGAGTTCTCTGAAATATTGGTAGGGACAATCTGGCCTCCCAAAATATTGGTAGGGACATGTCCCTACCGTCAATGCGCAAACCTATGCCCTTGAATCTTGCAATTATGAAATTGAAAATTGTAATTCATTTAATTAAAATGCCAAAATGAGTCATAATCAAGTTTTCTTTTCATTATTATGATGTATAATTGTCTTTTATTATCTTAATTGAAAAACAAATACAAGCTAGAATGCCATAGTGTTAAAATCAATGTACAACGTAAATATGCCAAAATGGAAATGCCAATTGTGAGATAAATTTAGTTGCAAATTGCTTATTTAGTCATAAATTGCTTATCCTCGATTGACCTATGTCGTGACCTAGGTCTGCGTGATTGCTAACCTTTGTGAATCTAGCTTGTGCGTAAGTAGAAGCGTCATGAGATGTGTTTATTATGTGTTCATTCTATCTGAGCCACGGGGTCCGACGGGACCGAGTGTACTGTCTGCGTTGTGTGTGTTCTCAGGAGAGAGTCCCAGTGGAGCCTGCTGGACTGCGAGATAAGCCCTGAGTGAGATAACTGAGGGAGGAAGTCTCCCCTCAGGCCAGGCATAAGTGGGATACATGCAGTCAGCTGTGGAATGCTGAAAACAACATACTGATGTATAAATCAGCCCCGAGGGGAGCAGATTATGACATTGTGCTCTTACAAATATCCAAGCAAAGGAGGAATTTCTTTGTCCTTGTTTCTGCCAGTAACCTGGATCCTATATGCATATTGTAAAGACTGGATCCTATTTTACTATCTCTGTCTCTGAGTGTTTCTTACAGGAATAAATAAAATTCCACCACACAAATGTAAGCATGTTAACATGGTATTGCTAATATTAGTATGCTAACTTGCTATTGCTATGGTTATGATTATGGTTGCAAACACACTAAATCTAATATTAGCATGCTAATATAAATATTCAAATATGCTAATGCTAATATTATCCTGCTATTGTAAATATACAAACATGGTAATGTTCTTGGTAGCACGTTTATGTTCTAATGCTGACACGAAAATGAGCTAATGCTAACATGCTATTGCCAATGCTAACCAAAACTATTGCCAATGCACTTGCTCATATCTGGTCCCTAGCAGGTTAATGTGTTCATGTTGACAGAGTAATTCTAATATTTGCGTTCTAACTTGCTGCTGCAATAGTAAACATGCAAACACATGAAATCTAAATCTTAGCATTCTAATGTAAATATGCAAATATGCTTATGCGACTATTATCCTGCCATTCTAAATATATTAACATGGTACTGCTAATATCAGCACGCTAATATGCTAATGATAATTCTAAAAAGCTAATGCTAATGCTAATACCAGGCCATATTTGATGAAAACAATTTTTGACCTTGAAAATGACAAAATAACTCATATATTGTTCATTTTCTATTATCTATGTTGCATAAAGATCCTGTTATCATTTTAAGTGAAGAAATTGACGATAAAAAATTCTGTCCCTTATTTTGCCATTTCATAGATACGGCTATAGTTTTATGTCTTTAGGCCAGTTTTTGGTGAATAATATTTTGACCTGAAAATTAAATTTTAAATGCTAAAGCTAATCATATCTCTGACAAAATAAACTCAAAGTGATATTATTTTTGGTACTTTTATCATACATTATTTATTATATTATTATATATATTGTTATATAATAATTATATATTATATATGAAGAACCCTTTTTAATATTTTAAAGGAGACATATTATGCAGATCCATGCTTTTTGACATTCTGAGAATGCTATAAGCTTCCACCTCCATGCCAAACGTCGAAAAAGTTGTCAAAAATGACACATAGGGGTTCTGCCGTCATTCTCAAAAGAGAATTCATGTGATTTCCTGCCTCTCCGAATGCCTCGTAACGAGAACTTGACGAGACCTGTTGAAATTCTTTCGTCACAATTTCAAGCCAATCATGAGGAATGTATAAAACCTGTGATGAATCAGGAAGAATCCGCTCTAAACACGCCCACGACACCCGCCCCCAAACCGCCGAGAAGCACACGAGAAGCAGACCGAGTCAGCGTATCTGCCCAGACAGCTGTGATCAAGGCCTCTATAGGCACGCAGTTTACACCGTCAAGATGCACCAGCAGATCCATAGCTCCCCAGTTGGCTTATGGAACGTTAAACAACATGTGCAAAGTAAAGGTATGTCTGGAAACTTGTAACTTACTCACAGGTGTTTATTTTCTAAATCCAAAATCGTTGTTGGCTACGACACGTGATATAGCAGGGCTCTCAAGTTTTGAGTGCAGGCTAGAGTGAGATTTTCTCCGGGGGGGGGTGCAGGATTCTCCCGTTTTCCACCATGGGTGAATGAATAATGCAGCTTCAGAACACTGTTGTAGCAGGATCATGTAAATAATTCCAGGATAACTGTGTTTTTTTTCATCGGTCGTTGCTCTAAATCTTACCCAGATACGATAGTGCTATTATCTGATTAGCTATTGTGTAGCCCCTTTCCTTTTTTTAATTGGCTGGCAGGTGGCAAGGTGCCACCGAGAACTCCAGGGAAGACGTGTTTGATTTCTGCCGGTTTCCACAGTGCTGCTGCGCATATTGGCCTACTGTTGGAAATTGTTTTCGTTTTAATCTTTTTTTTTTGAGCGAGAAATACTGTGTGTGGCGTAAGTGTGTGACATCTGTAATGGAAAAAAAAAGCCACTAGATGGCAGTATTGACAATTTTTTTTGTTAAGCCCAGTCTGGAGCTAGGTTGGGCATGTCCCGGGCATGCCTCAGAGGGGGCTGGAAAAGAGTATATAAGGAGAAAAATCGAGAGAGTGTAGTAGTAGGAGAAACTGCAAGGAGAAATTGTGGAAGGATACATTTGACCAGACCTGTCACTCTTTTCAAGACCTGTGAAGCTTTTTGTGGATTTTTGCCTGCGTTGGAGCATTTTCCTGTCCCAGGACATCGCAACATAGCAGCCCATCTCAATTACCAAGGGACTGTAACTATCTTTTTTTTTTCAATCTTGGTCAGTGGGGTAGAGTGTAAATTAGTTCTAAGTGTTTGTTTAATTAAATCTGTTGAAGTTGAAGAATTTTGTCTGTCATCCCTTGCTGTCCGTGACGCCATAACAAATTGGGGCCATAACAAATTGGGGGCTCCGGTCCGGGATAGACCATTGTGCGAGTCATTTATTGAAAATCTAAAATTTCGAACTGTGAAATTGTTTTTTGAATTTTCCTAGATATATATTGGCAGATCAACAGCAATGGATGATTTCTTGGCATCACCAACCGTAGAGGTTTTGAAGTCTTTTAAAAAGACAGAGCTGCTAGAAATATGCAGACAGTTAGAGCTGACAGATGTAAAACCAGCCATGCGAAAAGCAAGACTGGCTAGAGAGATTGTAGAATATTACATTGATGAAAATGTGTTTGCACCAGGAGATCTGGAACAGTTTCCGGTGGAAAATCCAAATGTAGAATTGGAACTTAAATTAAAAATGCTAGAGATTGAAAGGGAAGAAAAAGAAAAACAAAGAGAGTTTGAGAGAAAGAGAAAAAAGAAAGGGAGGAAAAAGAAAAACAAAGAGAATTTGAGAGAGAGAAAGAGAAAAAAGAAAGGGAGGAAAAAGAAAAACAAAGAAAATTTGAGAGAGAGAAAGAGGAAAGAGCAGAAAGAGAAAGACAGAGACAGAGAGATTTCGATTTAGAAAAATTAGACAGGGAAGAAAGGCTCCAAATGGAGCTACTAAAAATCAAAATGCAAGGTGCAAACAAATTTCGGGCTAGCCAGGAGGTAAAGCTGGTGCCTCCATTCTCAGAGAAGGAGGTTGATAAGTATTTCCAGTGTTTCGAGAAGGTAGCTAAGAGTTGTCAGTGGCCAAAGGAACACTGGCCTCTGATGTTGCAAACTGTCCTCAAGGGTAAAGCTCAACAAGCCTATTCGGCTTTGTCTGCAGATGATTCCTCTGATTATGAGGTTGTCAAAAAGGTTATTTTGACAGCTTATGAGTTGGTTCCAGAGGCTTACCGACAGAAATTCAGAGGTCTGAAGAAATCTGACAATCAGACTTATGTTGAATTTGCTAACGAGAAGAAGGTTTGCTTTGAGCGCTGGTGTACTTCTATGGAGGTCAGGGATGATTTCAATTCACTAAAAGAGATGGAGTTAGTTGAAGAATTCAAGAACTGTGTCAAGGATGATATTAAGACCTACCTTAATGAGAAGCAAGTACTGAATTTGCAATCAGCTGCCAAGTTTGCAGACGAATATGTTCTCACACATAAGTCCAAATTTCAGTCTAGCAGTAACAATAGATGGTCCCAATTTCAGAAGAAAGGTAACAGTGATACCCAAGATTCCTCACCCAAAGACAAAGACAAATCTGGTGATGGTGCTCAGAAATCCAGTAAAAGGTCTGAACAAAGTGTGAAAGCTGACAGTGACAAAAGTGGTCTAGTTTGCAATTATTGCAAGAAATCTGGTCATGTTACAACTAACTGTTGGTTCCTTAAAGCTAAGAAAGAAAAAAGAAAAGGATACCAAACCCAATGCCTTTGTGAAGACAAGGTTAGAAACCCCTGTAGTAGATGACCGATCTGCTAAATTGCCTGCTCCTTGTGAGGCTAAGAAGCCTGATACTGCTGACTTTGTGAGGGAGGAATTTCTTCCATTTGTGTCAGAGGGATTTGTGGCTCTGAATGAGCATTCTCCTCCTGTCCCCATATATATCCTAAGGGATACCGGAGCTTCTCAGTCACTTTTGTTGATGGACTCCTTGGAGTTACGTGATGAGACCGCTTCTGGGGATTTCATACTTGTACAAGGTATTGAAGGGAGGACTGTATCTGTACCCCTGCACTCTGTATTCTTGAAGTCAGATTTAGTTACAGGACAGGTAAAGGTGGGACTTATGTCAAGTCTACCTATCAAGGGTGTTTCTCTGTTGCTAGGCAATGACCTGGCTGGGGGCAATGTAGTTCCCCCTGTTCATCTTACTTTGCAGCCGAGCACTGAAGATGGCGATGAAGACCCATCTCTGTATCCTTCCTGTGCAGTGACTCGTGCTATTGCCAAGAAGGCTCAAGAAGAAGATGATGTGGTGCCGTCCAGCACCTTGAATAGTCATGACTCAGGTGGTTCGCCTCATGACTCTGTTCAGCCTACTATGGTTTCTCCGTTTGAGGACTTATCAGACACTTTTATCAGTTCTCTGTTCAGCCAGCCAGATGGGTCTGGTGATTCTGATGTGTCTGGAGACTTGTCTCTGTCCAGAAAGCGGTTGATTCAGGAGCAAACCAATGATCCTGAAATTTGTGTACTAAAGAAGAGAGCCCTTCCTGATGAAGAAATAGACGCAGTTCCAGTTGGGTATTATCTCAAGGATGGAGTGTTGATGCGGAAGTGGCGCCCTCCTGATATCCCTGCCGATGCAGATTGGGCAGTAGTCAAGCAAATTGTTGTTCAGAAGGTCTACAGGAATGAGATCTTAATAATGGCTCATAGTTTGCCTTTAGGAGGTCATCTTGGTGTTAACAAGACTGTTGACAAGATCATGAAACACTTCTTCTGGCCTGGACTTCGGAAAGATGTTTCCAACTTTTGCAAAACCTGTCACACTTGTCAGGTAGTTGGAAAACACCAGTTAGACCCACCTGTAGCTCCATTGCAGCCTATCCCAGCATTTGGGGAGCCCTTCTCCAAGGTCATTGTTGATTGTGTTGGTCCATTACCCAAGACTAGATCTGGAAATCAGTACTTGTTGACAATCATGTGTGCATCTACCAGATTCCCTGAAGCCATCCCTCTAAGCAACATCAAGGCAACTGCAATTTCGAAGACTTTGATAAAGTTCTTCACGTTGTTTGGCCTTCCCAGGGAAATTCAGTCAGATCAAGGTAGCAATTTCACTTCCGGATTGTTTCAGCAGGTTGTGTATGAACTAGGTGCGAAGCAGATTCTTTCCAGTGCCTATCATCCAGAGAGTCAGGGTGACTTAGAGCGGTTTCATTCCACTCTCAAGACAATGATGAGGACTTATTGCTATGACCATGAGAAAGACTGGGATGAAGGTGTTCATTTGCTATTGTTTGCAGCTAGAGAAGCAGTGCAGGAGTCTACTGGATTCAGTCCGTTTGAGCTAGTGTTTGGCCATGAAGTGAGAGGACCTTTGCTATTGTTGAGTGAACAATGGCAAGAGAAAGGGCCGATATCAGTCTGTTAGACTATGTTAGCAAGTTCAAGGAAAGACTGCGTGCAGCTTGTGACCTAGCCAAAGAGAACTTGAAATCAAGTCAGGGAAAAAATGAAAACTTGGTATGATCATAAGGCTAGAAGCCGTGAGTTAAAACCAGGAGACAAGGTCCTTGTGTTGTTTCCCTTGCAGTCCAATCCATTGCAGGCTAGATTTCATGGTCCTTATGAAATTCTGACAAAACTCAATGATCTCAATTACATTGTGAAGACTCCAGATAGGAGAAAGCCAAAACAGCTGTGTCACATTAACATGCTGAAGCCTTATCATGATAGGAATGCTAGGGTTGCAGCTGTCACTTCAGATCCTCCTATGGCCGAGACTTGTGAAGTTGAGGGGGAGTTTCAAGATGATGAACCTAGAATTAAAGCTGAAGTTCTTTCATGTAAATTGTCAAATTCTGAAGTGTTGCAAAATCTTGATGTAAAACTCCAGCACTTAGAACCCTCACAGTAAGATCAGTTTGAGAGGTTGATCAAGAAATATAAAGATCTATTTCGTGATGTTCCAAAGAGAGTTTCTATAGCCTCTCATGATGAAGATGTTGGTGATGCCAAACCAATAAAACAGCATCCGTACCGGATGAATCCTGAAAAGAGAAAGATTGCTGAGAAGGAGGTTAAGTACATGTTAGAACATGATATTATCAGACCCTCTAACTCCGATTGGAGTTCACCCTGTGTTCTAGTTCCAAAACCTGATGGGAGTACTAGATTCTGTACAGATTATCGCAAAGTCAATGCTGTAACTAGAACTGATGTGTTTCCAATACCTAGGATTGATGATTGTATCGATAGAGTAGGGCAAGCAAAGTTTCTGACCAAGATTGATTTATTGAAGGGTTATGGTGTGTGCCTTTAACTGAGAGGGCCAAGAGCATCTCTGCTTTTGCCACACCATCTGGGTTATACCAGTATGAAGTCCTACCCTTTGGCAGGAAAAATGCCCCAGCCACGTTCCAAAGGATGACACAGTCTATAATCGCCGGATTGCCACACACGGGTGCGTACATTGACAACCTGATCACATGGAGTGACTCCTGGGAAGAACATCTAAAAGATGTAGAGATGTTGTTCCAGCGCTTGACCCAGGCTAACCTGACTGTTAACCTGAACAAGAGTGACTTTGGTTGTGCTACTGTAACGTATCTTGGCTACGTCATAGGCCAGGGTAAGGTGGCACCCATAAATGCTAAAGTCCAAGCCATCATGGACTTTCCAGTTCCTGACAACAAAGAAGCTTTGCGCCGCTCCCTTGGAAGGATCGGGTACTACCGCAAATTCTGCAAGAACTTTGCTGAGATTGCTCACAGTCTCACCAACCAACTGAAAAAAGGCATAAAGTTCACTTGGGATGAAGCATGCCAAAGAGCCTTCGATCGCCTGAAGTCTCTGTTGTGTCACTTTCCCGTGCTCAAATCTCCTGACTTCAACAAACCGTTCTCCATGGCGGTCGATGCTAGCGACCAAGCTTGTGGATCTGTGCTCCTACAGAGAAGTGACTCTGATGACATTGAGCATCCCGTGGCATACTTCTCCAGGAAGTTCAATCGCCACCAAAAGAACTATTCCACAATTGAGAAGGAGCTGTTGGCTCTGGTTCTATCCTTACAACACTTTGAGGTTTATGTTTGTACAGGGCAAAAGCCAAGGACTGTATATACTGACCATAATCCGTTAATGTTTTTGAGTAAGATGAAAAACAAGAATCGGAGATTGTTGAATTGGAGTTTGATTTTACAAGAGTTTGACTTGGAAATTAAGCATGTAAAGGGTGCTGACAATGTAATTGCCGATTGCTTATCCCGTGTTTGAATATGTGTATATATATCACGTGTTTATTAGCATATTGTATTATATGTATGTATATACAAGTGTCAACTTAACCATTTTTGTATTGAAAAGAAAAATTTTGCCTTTATAAGTCAAAATTTTTCCCTTTTGGAATGGAGGTGTAATGTGGTAAATAGCCACTAGATGGCAGTATTGACTTTTTTTTTTTGTGAAGCCCAGTCTGAAGCTAGGTTGGGCATGTCCAGGGCATGCCCAGAGGGGAAAGTCCCAGAAATGGGAGGGGGCTGGACAAGAGTATATAAGGAGAAAAATTGAGAGAGTAGAGTAGTAGGAGAAATTGCAAGAAGGATACATTTGACCAGACCTGTCACTCTTTTCAAGACCTGTGAAGCTTTTTGTGGATTTTTGCCTGTGTTGGAGCATTTTCCTGTCCCAGGACATCACAACATAGCAGCCCATCTCAATTACCAAGGGACTGTAACTATTTTTTTTTTTCAATCTTGGTCAGTAGGGTAGAGTGTAAATTAGTTCTAAGTGTTTGTTTAATTAAATCTGTTGAAGTTGAAGAATTTTGTCTGTCATCCCTTGCTGTCCGTGACGCCATAACAAATTGACGCCATAACAAATTGGGGCCATAACACATCCGACTGAAATGAGTGACAATCATGCTCTTTGCGTGAGACTTGAGAGCCCTGATGTAGTATAGAGTAAAAGAGCACGTGGAGCCGGGTGGGGGTGGGCCTTGGAAACCAAGGTCTGCCCCTTCTGCCTCTGGTTCCGCCCAATCATGGCAGAGTGTAGTCCAAAAGCGACTGTTTTCAGGAAGTGGCTGCAAGGCTGTTAAAATGGGTATTTTTCTGGGTGCAGCTCCAGGAAAGGCAGGGAGTTTTTCGAGCTGAAAGTCGTGCTAAACTACTCAGTAGGTGTTCAGAACTGACACAATGGGAACATTAGCACAGTGAAAATGGCATAATATGTCTCCTTTACGTAAAGAAATTGACCACGCATTTATGTTCTAATGCTATCATGCTAAAGCTAATGCTAACAAGCTAATGCAATTACTCATATCTGGTCCCTGGCAGGCCAATTTGTGCATGTGAAAATGTTGATGCAAGTTATTATGCCATAGTGCTAAAATCAATGTAAATATGCCAACATGGTAATGCTAATGTTATCTCAAGGTTTAAAATATAGATTTATGGAAAAAATACAGTATTAAATAGATTTTGTGGAATATTAAGGTGCAAAACAGCTGGAAACGTTTCTAGTTTTCATTTTCTTTCCATGGAATGGACACTGATGCCATTCAATGAAATTTTATTTTACTCTTCAGCACAACTACAGTAGTTTCAGACACATCCTGGACACACCTTAAAAGTCAGTTTTTCTGAACCACATTTGTTTGAATAAAGAAATACTTCTCTCACAAAATGACTTTGAAACAATTTGTTGAAAAAAGGGTTTTTTGGCATTTCTGTCAAACATTTGTGCTGACTTTTTTAGATAGAAAGAAAAAAAAACAATTAAATGAAGATACTTCTTTTTCTGCCAAGCAATTTAGAACTAGTATGCAGATGATAAAGAAAATTAGATCACACATCTGTCACAACCCTCGTGTGAACGCCTTTCGTCTCTTTTCCTATTCAGCAATTTGCCTGTCGATTAGAAGTATGTCTCTGATTGGTTTACATCTTGCATGTTTGCCATCCTCCCAGCTGTGTCTTGTTACATGGTTATTCTTTAATGGCTATGTGTTGGGTATGTAAGACCTCTGCTTCGTGTTTAAAGTTGCTGGATTGTAATTTGCCTTTCGTGCTCCACAATCTTTGCCATATAATGGAACATCTGGTTGTCCTCATTATAGTCCTCTTAGGTTTTAGACATCTTTAAAAAAAAAACAACTCCTGATCATGAATTAAACATCATTTATTTTTAATGCTTTTTTTTAGAAACAAAATTTAAACAGATATGAAATTAACATTATTTTCCTTTTAAGATTTTAAAGTTTATTTAGGTACACAAGTTTTACTAAAATAGTTGTTGTCCTTTTTTTTTTTACATTTTTTAAAAGCAAAACAGAAAAAGATACCTATTTTAAGTGTATTTATATTACCAATTTTTTCCCCACAGTGTCCTCTTCACTCGGACCCTTTTGTTAGGGTCTTCCTTCATTTCATATTTTTAAGGATCCCAAGTCAATTTTTCCTTGAGCCGTCTCTTGTCTTTTGTCAACCAAAGTGTTTTGGATCTACTGCCATTTTGGAAAAGAGTCTTGGATCTCCTTCTCAGTCTCATTCCCGTTCATTACAGTTTTGAATCGCCTTTACGGTCTTCTTTCACCTCAACAGCCTTGGATGGGTTTGATTTTGTTAGCTTCATAGCATAATTGCTTCAGTCATATTTTTGCCAAATTGAGATAGCTGCCTGTTCTTTTGTGTTGGCGAAAAATGCATTTTTCCCCTTTTTTCTCAAAATCTTAAGAAAATGTTTTGAAAATAAAATTTGTCATCTTAAATATTAAAAAATTAAAAATAAATAAAATTAAAATGTTTTTAAAAAAACATGAAAAATGAAATAAGCAGTTGTGCTAGCGTCTTGTCTTCATCCGTCATGTCTGTCTCGTCTTAAACTTTCTCTCGGCTGTCCTGTCACCTTGTGAAGTCTCTTGGAAAAAAAAAACTCTTTCTAGCTCATCAAAGTGTCAATCTTTTAAGTTCTTTGAAAGCATTGGCATCAACCTTTTCCAGCACGACCGGCCACTTTCGTGTACAAAGCTGTCTGGAGCTGATCAGTTTCTTGCCAGGGCTTACTTTTCTTGGTCTTGTCATGTGTTGCTCTTCATCCGAGGATGAGCCAATCTCACGTGCTCCCTTTGCTGTGCTGCAACTCACGTCCGTCGATAACCTTATAAATCCACACGGGGGCACCAAAGCCTTTTTTTGAAGGTTGGAGAAGTACTGGTATAGACCAATACCAATATCCACCAGGTCTCTGAGTCATGATATATTAGTAACAGTTGTTTAAGAGTCAAGATTCCCGGGTTCATACGAAATAAACAGCTCTCATTAGGTATTGATAATGAGGCTGTTTGAGAGAATTCTTAAATTATTCACAGTTATTATTTATGTGCCCCTCACTGGTGGGAGAGCTGCAGAGGCAGAGGAGCTGTCCCAACCCCATGCACAATCATAAAGATTTTAATAAGGATAATGAGCCAAGCTTATCGTTAGCTTGAGTCTTATTGGCCCCCAACTGGTGGCAGAACAGCCCCAATCTAAAATAACAGCACCATATGCCTCAATGCCCTCCACAGCAGAGCAGAGGAATTTAACACGTGTGTGCTGGAGGCTGAAATTCAGATGAGTTAAAAGGCAGATAGGGGGAGTGAGTGTACATGGTACTAAAAAAATATATTGACAGTCCCTTCACTGTCAGTGTAAATACGACAGATTTTTCACAGGTATTAAAATCACAGTTTTTATTGCAGGGGTGTCAAACTGGTGCGTAAAAGGGCCGAGGGACTGCAGATTTTCACTCCAACCAAGCCAAAGCACACCTGATACAACTAATTTAATCAACTGATCTCAGTCTGCACAGTTGATTAGTTGTATCAGGTGTGCTTCTGCTTGGTTGGAATGAAAACCTGCAGCCCCTTGGCGCTTTTATGGACCAGTTTAACATCTCTGCTCTGTTGGCTCTGCCTGGGGTAAAATAATTTAGCCAGAAGCAAGGTGTAGTACCAGCACTGGCGTCTAGAGGGCGATGTTCACAATCCCCTGAGTCTAGGAGCTCAGTTACAGCAGCAGATGGGGTCTGCACTTAGAAGGGGTCAAGAGTCAACAGCCCTGCTCATCTGCACACCCCCCCACCCTCCCAATTATACTCACAGGCTAATTCATCTGCACAAGAGCCCTTCATGCTTCATCTCCGACTGCCAGACGCTACCTAATCATGTATTAAACACTACAGTAGCGCCTGGCCTTCCAGCGCTGTGTGGCTGCTCTAGTCTTCAGCTGAGAGTCAGGCCTCTTGCGAAAAGTCTGAGTAATCAAAGCAACATTGCAATGATGTGAATATGTGATGCGAGGGGCTGTTTCCGGGTGCACTTTGCTCCAGGCTGTAACTAAAGGCAAAAAATTTCTCATGTCCTCATACATTTTCAGTGTGCATACAAGTGTGACGCTAAAATATAATTCAGTTTCATTTCCTATTGCCTCCTCACAGCAAGAAGGTCGTGGGTTCAAATCCGGCCTGGGGCCTTTCCGTGTGGAGTTTACATGTTCTCCCTGTGTTTGCATGGGTTTCCTCCCACAGGCCAAACACATGCATGTCAGGTTAATTGGAGAGACTAAATCACCCATAGGTATGAGTGTGAGAGTGAATGGTGTGTGAATGGTGTGTGCGCCCTGCGATGGATCGGCAAGCTGTCCAGGGTGGGTACCTGCATTTCACCCAGAGTCAGCTGGGATAGGCTCCAGCTCCCCCCGCGACCCTGGTGAGGAAGAAGCGGGAATGAATGGATAGATGGATGGATGGATGAATGAATGGATGAATGGATGGATATTCCTGGTTTGTATCTCTCATGCTGTTGGGTGCAACAGAATCCTCTTAAACAGGTGGCCTTTTTGAATGAATGAATGAATGAATGTTGCATTTACATAACGCTTTCTCATAGATACACAAAGTGCTTTACAGTAATATACGGTAATCTCATCTCTCCACCACCAATGTGCAGCGCTCACCGAGATGATGCAATGGCAGCCATTTTGTGTCAGAACGCTCATCACACATTAGCTGAGGTGGAGAGCAGAAGGACAAACTTAATTAATTAAAACATGGGATGATTAAGTGGCTGGTGGAAAGAGCTAGGTTGAGAACTTAGACATTGGGAACTCCCTATATTCTTGTGAGCGTCACAGAATCCTTAATGACCACAGGGAATCAGATCCTCAATTTAATGTCTCATCCAAAAGATATTTTTTTTATTATTTCTCTTCCATGTTTCCTTGACCTCGATAGAAAACATCACATGAGTCATGGGAGAGTTGGAAGAACAGGTTTAGGTTACCTTATGCATGTTTGAGAAACATCAGACGTCCTTTTCTTCAGTGTCCTGAGCTTGAAGGTGAAGACGGCCTTCGCAATTTATCAGAAAACTTCGGGACACGAATCCAATCGCTGTGGCTGCAAAGGATTATGGTCAATTCTGGACGTTTCCTTTCTTCCAAGGTTGGGCCTGTGTTTCCTCGCTGGATGGAAGCAAAGAAGAAACGAATTGGTTCCTTTCCTTCATTAAATAGACAATTCGTTTGTTTCTTGCCATGGCTACCAGCAGGGGAGTTACCAAGGGAGGGCAGGGGGTGGGCAGTGCCCACCCTGAGAAAAGCTCAGCCCACCCAATGAAAACTCAAGATAAAAAACCGATTTACTACTATTTAACAGCAAACACGCGATATCCCACCTGATTCACAGCCGGAGGTAGACAGCCATTAAGAGAGAGCTTTACCTATGCTTCATTATCTATGTATCACCATGTGTGATTGGTGGATTCCTTTGCCAGTCTATTCTGATGTGAAACTAACCAATGGGCACTCTCGAATTACTAGGGACCCTCCCATTCTCTTAGACTGCCGTCTTCACTCAGTCTGAGGTCACGTCTACGCTGCTCATGTCCACCTTAATCCCTAAACGCTGTATCTCCCCTGATTCATAGTGGATCAACGGACTCGCCGGTCTCCTCCTTCTTGTCGAACTGTTGCTCACATCCGTTTTCATCAAACTGAGTAGTAGCTTGCGGCTAGCATCTGTGGTACAGTGGGATGTGTACATACACATACATACAGTGTATATTCAAATATAGAGGCTAGCTAACCTATTTTTTATTCGGCCAAAACATTCTTTAGCTTGACGAAGATGTGATATTTATTTGGGTGGCTACACACGCTCCTACAGCCAAAGTAAAAAATAAAAAAGCGTGAAAGACGGCGAGTTGCAATTCATATGCAGGAACTGATTAGCTAGCAAACTGCACATCAAAATGCTTTTGATTCAGCAAATAGTCTGGCGAGCAGTTTCTTTGGTTTGCACAAGGGTAAAAACCCAGCCGTCACCCGCTCCACTACTGAATGGTATCACATTAGCTGGGGGCAACAATCATTATTCAGAGCACGGAAGTACAGTCCCCAAACTTCACTTCGCATGCTGGAAATCACCAATGCACGGAACGAAATAAAGATCCTTCACAACTGCTGTAGCTAACAAGCCGAATATTTGCCACAAGAATATAGTCGACTAAAGCCGAGGTTTTTACAAAAACCAGGATAACGATTATGCACCTTTCGATATTCACCAACGCTACTGGTAAGCCTCTCCACTGCTCAATGCCAACTTGTTCAAAAGTGCTAACGTTAGCCTGTATAACAGCTAAATGTGTGGGTTTCAGTATGCATCCCATGTGTGACCGTAGATGGCCACTAATCTGTTTGGTCTGTTTTTGATCGACCACAGGATAAAGAAAACTTTGAAAAGCATGGTTATCCTCAACATAAAGCTCAATAAAATTGGATTTGACGTCAAGGAAGCCAAGGACGGACTAAATATACTGCGAGGGGTCATTAAATCCGACAAGGCAAGGGTGAACCAAGTCGACGGAGATGATGACTAACTAAGAGATCCATGCAAAGATCCGGTATTATTGCACCTTCCACCTATTCCAAATCACTAGGAACAAACCAACTGATGAAGAAAGGAGTTCAGGTTTCTCTGGACCAAGTCTAATGGATTAAATCAAGAGTGACTCTCAAATCTAAACTTGCATAGACACTCAGCTATATTGTGATTAAAATTCTTCATGATGTTCACAACTCTTTATTATCTTATGTTGTGGCGCTTAAATCGTAGTGTAAATGGGCGCTCAGCTCTGTTGTGATATATGAATCTCTATGATATCTTAACCATAATCAAACTGTTTTTCTGGAAGTTGGGGGCGGGACTTTGACAAGCGATCTCGCTTCTCCCCCGACCCTTTCGGTTATGATACATGTTGTATTGAAATTGTCATGAAATGAGTATACAATCATGCCGAAATAAAAACAAAATCAAATTACATGGCAAACGCTGGTTAATTCACCGGAAAACTAAACTGACCACTGGCTGACAATACTGCTTTTTGTTCGAGAAAAGGATACTTGTTGGACGGATCTTTGAATTGACATATCAAGGGACTCTATAATGTATAATACAGAGGGATCGGGATGATCATCCTGTTCATCCGTCGGGCGCTTTTTTACGAAATGGCGTGAGCATACGTATATCCTCTTGGGTGGATACTTCAGTCTTAGCGCGGCTAGCCACTCCAAGCGCCTACTCGCTGGCATCGAGTGAAGACTGTAAGGTGCTGGGCAAGGGCAATCTTTCCTAATCACATTGTAAATAAGGCACTCTGTTTCCATACAAACGTTTTATGTTTTTTGAGTTATTGGTACAACCATCAATGGAACAAGTAGTGGAGCCTGAACGCATTCAGCCTGCCGATCTCTCTTCAGTACAGCGAGCAATGACCGGAAGTAGGAGACCGTCAGGGCTTTCATGGCTGCGCACATCGTTAGAACAGGAATTAGGTGGTTCAAATGAAATAAGATCATTTGAAACGTCTTAATGCAATTTCATTGCTTCCAATGATCTTATTTCATTTAAACCGTTTAAACGATCATGAAACACATGCATTGCTTCCAACCCCTGAGTAAAGAAAAGCGTGAGAAGTCCGGAGTCATAACGCAGGTGAAACTGATAAACCTCCATGCACAAGGACTTCAATTCCATGCGAGAATCTCTTACACATGCGTTGATTGAATAATTGCTGACTACAGCAGGGGAATGTAAATATACCACTAAAACTCACACGGAATGCATGAGAGTTGACAGGTATGCATTATTAATGAAAACTGGCCACACCTGTTAATGTTGAGAGTTTTCTGAGCTTTTGTAATGGTAATTTAAATGAATGACTGAAAACAGGTTGTGACCAATCATTATTTTTAAGAGATGGGTTTGAGCCTCCCCCATCGCCAGCTCACCAGCCGCCACTGATATATATATATATATATATATATATATATATAAGTTTCAAGATGTTGTGCATGTTGTATTTTACGCCGATTTAGAGGTTCTTTTTTTGCCCCCCCAAAGAAGACAAATGCCCACCCAAGCTTGGCATCCTGGCAACGCCTCTGGCTACCAGCCAAACTATTTTCGGTTTAAGTTCGTTAGCGAGGAGGTATTTATGCTCTATCTAGCTATCATTTAGTGGGTAAGAGGAACCTTTTTTTTTTTAATTGATAAAAATCGCAGAAAGCATAGCCATGGCCTCAGATGCTGATACTGTAGAGCTAGACGCGGCATAATCGTTCGCAAGAGAAATGGCGGATCGGTAGCGGACCAGTATCTTCTCAATCTCAGGTGAAATTAATCATAAGTAGAGAATATGCAACAGTCCCGGCAGACTGGTTTTCGCTCTGCATAGATGACCTTGAAATCGACCCTTTGTGAAAAGACATGAAACCCTGCAGGCGTTTTGAAAGGCGCATCTGCCGGCTTTGTATTTTGTGAGAATCAAAATGGACGAGCAATAATAATAATAATAATAATAATAATAACAATAACAACAGGTTGGGGCACGGCAGGAGCCTTTCCTGGAGCTTTTATGATAGGTTCACAAGATATTGGAAGCCAGAGTTTAGTAAATCCATGTGGAACCGGTGGCACTGAGCATGCATTAACAGTGCCAGTGGGGCTTGCTACAGCCTTAGTCACCAGGGAGGTCCATATGGTACTGGTGGTAGTGTTTAGTAAATCCCTGTGGAACCGGTGGCACTGAGCATGCATTAATGGTGCCAGTGGGGCTTGCTACAGCCTTAGTCACCGGGGAGGTCCATATGGTACTGGTGGTAGTGTTAAGCAAATCCATATGGAACCGGTGGCACTGAGCATGCATTAATGGTGCCAGTGGGGCTTGCTACAGCCTTAGTCACCGGGGAGGTCCATATGGTACTGGTGTTTAGAAAATCAAAGGTGATCTTGCAGCCTGGTGTAAGTGTTGGGCCTTTGTACTGCAGTAAGTGGATGGAGGGATGTTGACTGTTTCCTGACCAGTCTGCTCCTAAATTCTTACTTGGCACATGACACAGGACAGTATTTTTATTAATATACAGTAGTTTTATCCAGTGCCTCACCCCCCTTTTTTCTGTCTCTTTCTGAGGATCTTTCCGTCCACTACCCTGAGTCCTGGACCGTCCGAGCCCTGTCCCTCACCATGAGCGCTGGCTGCTGCTGTCCTGCTGTCCTGATCCGGTCCTGATCCAGTTCTGCACCATCTTCGACTTTCCACTTCCTGGAGCTACAGACGCCACTGTTTAGATGGACTTTAATGGATCTCTTTTTCCATTTCTATTCCGCTTTACTTTATCTTGTTATTAATTAGCTAGCCCGCGGAGGATGGGCTTCCCCACTGTAGCGAGGTTCCTCCTGAGATTTCTTCCCACTGGGGAGTTTTTTTCTCACCAATGTTTGAGGATTTTTCTCCCTACTGGGAGTTTTTTGCCTCATTTGCTGTAGTGGGGAATAGGCTGGGCCCTGCCCTTTCATTTATCTAATCTCTCACTGTAAAGCGTCTTTGTGACAGTCTCTGTGAAAAGCGCTATACAAATAAATTTAATTGAATTTCCGAGAATGCTTCGGGGAGAATTCAATACTTCATTGCAATATATTGCTATGAAACGCTCCAGGTATCTTTTGCGAATCTGTCTGGCTTTTGATCGAACTCCTATACACCTTATTGCTTTGGATTTGGAAATGTCTCCCAGCTAAATGTTACCTAATGTACCCCACCGGTAATGGCAGCAAGGTTAGTCATGTCAGAAAAGAGCAAAGATGAAAAGCAATGACTTTGTCAGTGTGGGTGAGCAACCCGAGTCAGCATGAATCAGTGGCATTTGGGTCACATCGTCCTACTTGCACTTCTCACACCGTGTTATTCAGTGATCTTATTCCGACTCTGGGAAACAGCAATAAACAAGAAAGGCTCGCAGCTGTTTTCGTGAACAACCTCATACTTGTTATTGTAAATGAACTTTGAGCACCAAGCAACAGTTGTAAGAATATTCTATATACAAAATGGCTTTGAGATAGTAATCCATAGGCTACAGAGGATTTGATAACCACAGTAACATATGAAATAACATCTTTATAACACATTTTACCCTGATGCCAAATGCCTCAAAATTCGGAGCATTTATTGATCAAGGGACGCCCCAAAATCTTAGGAAATAGCCTAGGAAATACAAAAATAAGAATGTTGGGAAGTATATGTATAGACAATATTAGGGTATAAATATATAAAAACTGGGTTTCACTTTAATGCACAACGGACTCAAGTATGGAGAAAATAAAGGCTCTTCATTCACTATTCATTGTTTATAAAGATTTGAGCCTTAAGTAATTTTTCTTGGGCAATTAGACATCCACTGCTTTAAGATAAAAAAAAAAAACTATTTTCTAAATTGTTAACCAGAACAGCTATAATTTGGAAGCTTGTTGTAAATGCAGAGTGAGCATCTGATGCATGAATGTGTCCTTCACCTCATCATTTAAGCGTGCACATGCTTTCAGTCTACAAATGCCTCAGTATCTGATCCTGGATATCAGATTTGAGTCTACCTGACCAAATTAAAGGAATATTTTAGTCTTAAACACTGGATCTTTCTAATACTGCTAGCACTTGCATCCGTCGATGCTGTTCTGGAGCATCCTGTAGTCTGAGCTATTCTGGTTTGGACAAAACCAGACTTGTAGAACAGAATTATATTGTATATGCTAATATTAGGCTGCTATTCACTGAAAAATTAATAATATTCTCACAAAGCGGACCTGCTCGGGTTAGAGAGGAGCACAGTCCTGTTCGGGTTAAAGAGGAGCACGGTCTGCTCGGGTTAAAGAGGATCATGGTCCTGTTCGGGTTAGAGAGGAGCAGGGTCCTGTTCGGGTAAGAGGGGAGTGCGGTCCTGCTCGGGTAAGAGGGGAGCGCGGTCCTGCTCGGGTAAGAGGGGAGTGTGGTCCTGCTTGGGTAAGAGGGGAGTGTGGTCCTGCTCGGGTAAGAGGGGAGCGTGGTCCTGTTTGGGTAAGAGGGAAGTGCGGTCCAGCTCCTGGGTAAGAGGGGAGTGCGGTCCTGCTCCTGCTCGGGTAAAGGGGGAGCGGTCCTGCTCGGGGTAAGAGGGGAGGGGGTCCTGCTCGGGTAAGAGGGGAGGTGGTCCTGCTCGGGTAAGAGGGGAGGTGGTCCTGCTCGGGTAAGAGGGGAGGTGGTCCTGCTCGGGTAAGAGGGGGAGGGCGGTCCTGTTCGGGTAAGAGGGGAGGGCGGTCCTGTTGCAAGGGAGGCGGGTCCTGTTCAAGAGAGGGGAGGGCGGTCCTGTTCGGGTAAGAGGGGAGTGCGGTCCTGCTCGGGTAAGAGGGGAGTGCGGTCCTGTTCGGGTAAGAGGGGAGGCGGTCCTGTTCGGGAGGCGGTCCTGTTAGGGTAAGAGGGGAGGGGTTACCACGGTCCTGCTCGGGTAAGAGGGGGAGTGTGGTCCTGCTCGGGTTAGAGAGGAGCACGGTTCAGGTCCTGCTCGGGTAAGAGGGGAGGCGGTCCTGTTCGGGTAAGAGGGGAGCGGTCCTGTTCGGGTAAGAGAGGAGGGGTCCTGCTCGGTAAGAGGGAAGTGTGGTCCTGTCGGGTAAGAGGGGAGCGGTCCTGTTCGGGTAAGAGGGAGGCGGTCCTGCTCGGGTAAGAGGGAGGTGCGGTCCTGTTCGGGTTAGAGAGGGAGCGCGGTCCTGTTCGGGTAAGAGGGAAGGCGGTCCTGTTTCGGGTAAGAGGGGAGTGCGGTCCTGTTCGGGTAAGAGGGGAGCGGTCCTGGGTCCCTGCTCGGGGAGAGGGAAGTGCGGTCCTGCTTTAAGGGTAAGAGGGGGGAGGCGTGGTCCTGCTCGGGTAAGAGGGGAGTGTGGTCCTGCTCGGGGTAAGAGGGGAGGCGGTCCTGCTCGGTCCTGCTCGGGTAAGAGCTCGGGGGAGTGTGGTCCTGCCCTGGGTAAGAGGGGAGTGGTCCTGCAGGTAAGAGGGGAGGGTGGTCCTGTTCGGGTAAGAGGGGAGGTGGTCCTGCTCGGGTAAGAGGGGAGGCGGTCCTGTTCGGTAAGAGGGGAGGGTCCTGCTCGGGTAGGGGGAGGCGGTCCTGTTGGGAGGGGAGGGCGGTCCTGTTCGGTAAGGGGAGGCGATCCTGCTCGGGGAAGAGGGGAGTGCGGTCCTGCTCGGGTAAGAGGGGAGTGCGGTCCTGTTCAGGTTAGAGAGGAGTGCGGTCCTGTTCGGGTTAAAGAGGAGCACGGTCCTGCTCGGGTAAGAGGGGAGTGTGGTCCTGCTCGGGTTACAGAGGAGCACGGTCCTGCTCGGGTAAGAGGGGAGTGTGGTCCTGCTCGGGTTAGAGAGGAGCACGGTCCTGCTCGGGTAAGAGGGGAGTGCGGTCCTGTTCGGATAAGAGGGGAGTGCGGTCCTGTTCGGGTTAGAGAGGACCGCGGGTCCTGCTCGGGTAAGAGGGAAGTGCGGTCTTTTTCGGATAAGAGGGGAGTGCGGTCCTGTTCGGGTTAGAGAGGACCGCGGTCCTGCTCGGGTAAGAGGGGAGTGCGGTCCTGTTCGGGTTAGAGAGGAGCGCGGTCCTGCTCAGGTAAGAGGGAAGTGCGGTCCTGCTCGGGTAAGAGAGGAGCACGGTCCTGTTCGGGTTAGAGAGGAGCGCGGTCCTGTTCGGGTAAGAGGGGAGTGCGGTCCTGCTCGGGTAAGAGGGAAGTGCGGTCCTGCTCAGGTAAGAGAGGAGCACGGTCCTGTTCGGGTTAGAGAGGAGCGCGGTCCTGTTCGGGTTAGAGAGGAGCACGTTCCTGCTCGGGTAAAAGGGGAGTGTGGTCCTGCTCGGGTAAGAGGGGAGTGCGGTCCTGTTCGGATAAGAGGGGAGTGCGGTCCTGTTCGGGTAAAAGAGGAGCGCGGTCCCGCTCGGGTAAGAGGGGAGTGCGGTCCTGCTCGGGTTAGAGAGGAGCACGGTCCTCCTCGGGTAAGAGGGGAGTGTGGTCCTGCTCGGGTAAGAGGGGAGTGCGGTCCTGTTCGGATAAGAAGGGAGTGCGGTCCTGTTCAGGTTAGAGAGGAGCACCGGTCCTGCTCGGGTAAGAGGGAAGTGCGGTCCTGCTCGGGTAAGAGGAGAGCGCAGTCCTGTTCGGGTAAGAGGGGAGGCGGTCCTGCTTTGGTAAAGAGGGGAGCACGGTCCTCCCCGGGTAAGAGGGGGAGTGTGGTCCTGCTCGGGTAAGAGGGGAGGCGGGTCCTGTTCGGATAAGAAGGGAGGGGTCCTGTTCAGGTTAGAGAGGAGCACCGTCCTGCTCGGGTAAGAGGGAAGTGCGGTCCTGCTCGGGTAAGAGGAGAGCGCGGTCCTGTTCGGGTAAGAGGGCAGTGCGGTCCTGTTCGGGTAAGAGGGCAGTGCGGTCCTGTTCGGGTAAGAGGGGAGTGCGGTCCTGCTCGGGTAAGAGGGGAGTACGGTCCTACTCTGGTTAAAGAGGAGCACGGTCGTGCTCGGGTAAGAGGGGAGTGCGGTCCTGTTCGGGTAAGAGGGCAGTGCGGTCCTGTTCGGGTAAGAGGGGAGTGCGGTCCTGCTCGGGTAAGAGGGGAATGCGGTCCTGTTCGGGTAAGAGGGGAGTGGGGTCCTGTTCGGGTTAAAGAGGATCATGGTCCTGTTCGGGTTAGAGAGGAGCACGGTCCTGTTCGGGTTAAAGAGGAGCGCAGTCCTGCTCAGGTAATAGGGGAGTGCGGTCCTGCTCGGGTAAGAGGGGAGCGTGGTCCTGTTCGGATATGAGGGGAGTGCGGTCCTGCTCGGATAAGAGGGGAGTGCTGTCCTGTTCGGGTAAGAGGGGAGTGTAATCCTGTTCGGGTAAGAGGGGAATGCGGTCCTGTTCGGGTAAGAGGGGAGTGTGGTCCTGCTCGGGTAAGAGGGGAGTGCAGTCCTGTTCGGATAAGAGGGCAGTGTGGCCCTGTTCGGGTAAAAGGGGAGTGCGGTCCAGTTCAGGTAAGAGGGGAGTGTGGTCCTCTTCGGGTAAGAGGGGAGTGCAGTCCTGTTCGGATAAGAGGGCAGTGTGGCCCTGTTCGGGTAAGAGGGGAGCGCAGTCCAGTTCAGGTAAGAGGGGAGTGTGGTCCTCTTCGGGTAAGAGGGGAGTGCAGTCCTGTTCGGATAAGAGGGCAGTGTGGCCCTGTTCGGGTAAGAGGGGAGTGCGGTCCAGTTCAGGTAAGAGGGGAGTGTGGTCCTGTTCGGGTATGAGGGGAGTGCGGTCCTGCTCGGGTAAGTGGGGAGTGTGGTCCTGTTCGGATAAGAGGGGAGTGTGGTCCTGTTCGGGTAAGAGGGGAGCGCGGTCCTGTTCAGGTAAGAGGGGAGCGCGGTCCTGTTCAGGTAAGAGGGGAGCGTGGTCCTGTTCGGGGTAACAAGGGACTGTGGTCCTCTCGGATAAGAGGGGGAAAGCGGTCCTGTTCCGCACGAGGGGAGTGTGGTCCTGTTCGGGTTAGAGGGGACCGTGGTCCTGTTCGGGTAAGAAGGGAGTGTGGTCCTCTTTGGGTAAGAGGGGAGTGTGGTCCTGCTCCGGTACGAGGGGAGTGTGGTCCTGTTCGGGTTAGAGGGGAGTGTGGTCCTCTTCGGGTAAGAGGGGAGCGTGGTCCTGCTCGGGTAAGAGGGGAGCGCGGACCTGTTTGGATAAGAGGGGAGCTCAGTCCAGTTCGGGTAAGAGGGGAGTGCAGTCTTGTTCGGATAAGAGGGCAGTGTAGCCTTGTTCGGGTAAGAGGGGAGTGCGGTCCTGTTCGGAAAAAAGGGGAGCTCGGTCCTGCTCGGGTAAGAGGGGAGTGCAGTCCTGTTCGGATAAGAGGGCAGTGTAGCCTTGTTCGGGTAAGAGGGGAGTGCGGTCCTGTTCGGAAAAAAGGGGAGCTTGGTCCTGCTCGGGTAAGAGGGGAGTGCAGTCCTGTTCAGATAAGAGGGCAGTGTAGCCTTGTTCGGGTAAGAGGGGAGTGCGGTCCTGTTCGGAAAAAAGGAGAGCTCGGTCCTGCTCGGGTAAGAGGGGAGTGCAGTCCTGTTCGGATAAGAGGGCAGTGTAGCCTTGTTCGGGTAAGAGGGGAGTGCGGTCCTGTTCGGAAAAAAGGGGAGCTTGGTCCTGCTCGGGTAAGAGGGGAGTGCAGTCCTGTTCGGATAAGAGGGCAGTGTGGCCCTGTTCGGGTAAGAGGGGAGTGCGGTCCAGTTCAGGTAAGAGGGGATTGTGGTCCTCTTCGGGTAAGAGGGGAGTGCAGTCCAGTTCGGATAAGAGGGCAGTGTGGCCCTGTTCGGGTAAGAGGGGAGTGCAGTCCAGTTCAGGTAAGAGGGGAGTGTGGTCCTCTTCGGGTAAGAGGGGAGTGCAGTCCTGTTCGGATAAGAGGGCAGTGTGGCCCTGTTCAGGTAAGAGGGGAGCGCGGTCCAGTTCAGGTTAGAGGGGAGTGTGGTCATCTTCGGGTAAGAGGCAAGTGTGGTCCTGTTCTGATAAGAGGGGAGTGTGGTCCTGTTCGGGTATGAGGGGAGTGCGGTCCTGCTCGGGTAAGTGGGGAGTGTGGTCCTGTTCGGATAAGAGGGGAGTGTGGTCCTGTTCGGGTAAGAGGGGAGTGTGGTCCTGTTCGGGTAAGAGGGGAGTGCAGTCCTGCTCGGGTAAGAGGAGAGCGCGGTCCTGTTCAGGTAAGAGGGGAGCGTGGTCCTGTTCGGGTAACAAGGGACTGTGGTCCTCTTCGGGTAAGAGGGGTGTGCGGTCCTGCTCCGATACGAGGGGAGTGTGGTCCTGTTCGGGTTAGAGGGGACCGTGGTCCTGTTCGGGTAAGAAGGGAGTGTGGTCCTCTTTGGGTAAGAGGGGAGTGCGGTCCTGCTCCGGTACGAGGGGAGTGTGGTCCTGCTCGGGTAAGAGGGGAGCACGGACCTGTTTGGATAAGAGGGGAGCTCAGTCCAGTTCGGGTAAGAGGGGAGTGTGGTCCTCCTCGGGTAAGAGGGGAGCACGGTCCTTTCGGGTATGAGGGGAGCGCGGTCCTGTTTGGGTAAGAGGGGAGCGCGGTCCTGTTTGGGTAAGAGGGGAGGAGGTCCCTGCTCGGGTAAGAGGGGGTCCTGCCGGTAGGCGGTCCTGTCGGGTAAGAGGCGAGCGTCCTGCTCGGGTAAGAGGGGAGCTCGGTCCTGCTCGGGTAAGAGGGGAGCTCGGTCCTGTTCGGGTATGAGGGGAGCACGGTCCTGTTCGGATAAGAGAGGAGCGGAACCTGTTCAGGTAAGGGAGGAGCCTCGGTCCTGCTCGGGTAAGAGTGGAGTGCGGTCCTGTTTGGGTAAGAGGGGAGCGCGGTCCTGTTTGGGTAAGAGGCGAGCGCGGTCCTGCTCGGGTAAGAGGGGAGCGCGGTCCTGCTCGGGTAAGAGGGGAGCGTCGGTCCTGTTCGGGTATGAGGAGCGCGGTCCTGTTCAGGTAAGGGAGGAGCGCAGTACTGCTCGGGACCTGACTGAACAGTTTTATCGGTGTGTCAGTCAGCCAGAGAGATGCATCATCTTCTGTAGTCTCTGGGCTGTGTCTTCTGTGTGACCGTACATGTGCAGCGCCTGCCGGAGCAAAATTTGTGAAAGAAATAAATTTATGGATCATGGCAGCTCATTTTAAGGGCTACCTTTGATTTTCTTGGGTCTTTGTTATGCCCTTCATAGCAGTGATACGCAAAATCATTCTCAGGCCTCCATTACAGTCTTCAAAGCAAGAATAAATCATTTCCCTTCTTTTGAAACCTCGATATCCACAATAGGGAAAATAAAAAACAAAGTCACAGAGAAAAAAAAATTAGCTTTTACAAAATCTCACCCATTTATGCCTTGCCATTTCACAAAGGAGATATAATCCAAGTGGGGTGCTGAGAAATGAGGCTTTTTCTGTTGCATTCGGCTGTAAAATAAAATGAATTTAAATGAAATCAGAGGCTCAGAACAGAAGAAGCTGCCCAGCTGGGTGCTTTTTAAAAGTGCAGAGAGACACTCTTCCTCTCGCTTAAGTGCGCAGTGAGTGTTTTCCGTAATAACACTTAATTAATGCCAGTCACGAGCACGCTAACAGGGTGGTTTAAAGCAGTATTTTTATCATTTGTAGATAACCGTTATTCAGGGAAAATGTTTGTGACAGAAAATAATCAGGCTCTTTTGGTCTGAAAGACCAGCTGTTTTTTTCATTGCAGAATGGCATTAGCAGAATAGAGCTGTCTCTTGCAATCAGGCTTCAGCTCGTAGATTGCATCCATTTCAGAAGATTAGATTACAGCTTGATAAAAAGTACATCTCAGACCCGTCACAGTTCTGGAAAAAGTTTCTGTGCATAAGTGTGATAAATATAGGCCTTTTTTTGCTGCTGGCTAGTGTTTTGTTTAACCCTTAGAGCACTGAAATAAATTCTTTTTTAAAATATACATTTAATTATCTTGCGCTGTTGAAAACCTACCATATGGGGACTTACAAGTCATCACATGAGAGGTTTTCAACAGCTTTCATTTTGATATCTTACATCATTGAGCAACACTAGCTGCCTTTAGCGCTCTAAGGGTTAATGTTGTGTGACCTGTGAATTTCGGTTTGTGATGTCATCAGCCGACACATTGCCTGCTTAAGAGCGTTTCTCATCTGTAAGACAAGCGTACGGGCGTTTTTCTCCACATGGGAAAAATTCTGAACCATTAGCTGTGGAGATCGTCCTGACTTCACTAGTGACCTAACCATGTTCCAAATGGCTAATTTAGTGTGAGTGGTGTTTGGCCTACATATCTGACTAGTTTTTATTATTTTCTGTCCTGCTTTTAATGTAAAATGTGTTGAAACTCCAGATAAAAGCATTTCAAATTAACATAAGATTGATTTACCTTTGACTTTGTCACAAGTCTGGGTCTCATATAGACAGAGCCCGAGATGAGAACAGACTCCAAACGCTTACAGAGCCTGGAATATAAACTAGAGAGAAGTTCTCTTATACCTGCAATAATGAAGCGATTCAATACTCCCGATTAAAGCAACTTGTCTCAATCACAATGGGCTTTTACAGATGGTGGAGTACTCACAAGTCTGGGTCACACATACACACAGAGCCTCAGATGAGAACACAGACAAACACACAAGAGCACACAATATAAACAGAGAGAAACACTCACGCACATACCCACACACAGAAGCACACACAATACTCACACACACATACACACACAAACACTCTCAATCTCACAAGACACACACACAATCCACACACACACACAATACACACGGGCACACACAGAGACACACACACACACACAAGCACGCACACACACACACACACAAACACACACACGCACACACACACACACACACACACACACACACTCACGCACGCACGCTCACACAGACACACACACAAGCACACACACACAATACACACACACAAACACTCACGACGACACACACAGACACACACATGCGCGCACACACACACAATACACACACAAACACTCACGCACGCACGCACACAGACACACACACACAAGCCGCACACACACACAATACACACACAAACACTCACGCACGCATGCTCACACAGACACACACACAATACACACACAAACACTCACACGCATGCTCACACAGACACACACACAAGCGCGCACACACACAATACACACACAAACACCCACGCACGCATGCTCACACAGACACACACACAATACACACACAAACACTCACGCACGCATGCTCACACAGACACACACACAAGCGCGCACACACACAATACACACACAAACACTCACGCACGCACGCTCACACAGACACACACACATGCGCGCACACACACACACACACACACACAAACACTCACGCACGACACACACAGACACACACACACACACACACAATACACACACAAACACTCACGCACGCACGCTCACACAGACACACACACACACACACACAATACACACACAAACACTCACGCACACATGCTCACACAGACACACACATGCGCGCACACACACACAATACACACACAGACACTCACGCACGCATGCTTACACAGACACACACACACACGCACTTACACACACACACATGCGCGCTCACACACGCACACGCACACAAACACACACATGCACACACAAACACACACACTCACACACACACACACACACACACACAAACACACACACACACACACACACAAACACACACACTCACACAAACACACACAAACACACATGCTCACACACGCACAAACACACACACACACTCTCTCTCTTTCTCTCTCACCGGATTCTGGCTTTCCTTCAGTCACTGCTGTCGCTCCCCATTAAAATCTCTGAGAGAACAGCAATAGAAATGGGGGATGAGAGTGGATCTTGAAGGAGCTCCTCTGTCACACAGCTGTACAGAACTGCAGGGAGTCAGTCAGGTTTTCGGATGATGCAGAAACTCACCTCTATGAGCACTGACTACTGTTATCATCACTGCAGACATAATTACTCAGACACTCACAGCTCACACAGACGCAGCTCAGTGCTCGACACCATTTCCCCGGTTACCGACATCTCTCGGGTCAACAGCAAAGGTGAAATGACTGGAGCTCCAGTTGCATGCTGGGAGGAAAGGAAGAGTGGAAATTGTGAGCGAAAGCCAGGCTAAATAATTAATTATTTACTGCATTAATAAACCTCACCTCATACTGACCTCCATCAGCCTGCCTCTGTTCATCCTTAAAATCTCTGCTGACACCGTGATTTCAATATGCATGTTCATCACTCATAGATGGTTCAGCAATATGATTGGCTGAGGTTCCAGGAATGTTTCTGGTTGGAAGGAGATTGGAAAGAAGGGGGAAAACTAATTAATATCTAATTGCACATCAATCGCACACACATTGATCAATACTAAACAACACAAAACTCTTCACACTTCTAGCACAATAAGTCTATGCAGGCAAACTCTGATGCTTTCATGCCTTGCTTTAACACTAAAAACATTGGTTTGACACTTAAGACATTCCATGACATCAGCCTTCAAAATTCATTAATTCTTTTTTCACTCTAATGCAAACACAGGCAAAACCATGTGCATCTGCAGCCAATTTTGCAAAGGCTTACAGGGTATTTTTAAAACAGTTATATTTTATTGCAAAATGTTACCAATGCAAGTGGACTGAAATTTGCCAAATTACAAACGCCCAATTGAAATTATTACTGTAAAATCCTAAAATAAATGGTTCTGGAAATAAAAAGTTAAATACCATTTATTGAAATTATGCAAATGATTCTACAAAACCCAAAACCAGTGAACTGCAGGGATGTAAATCGAGATAAAAACAGAATGATTTGCAAAAACCTTTTCAACTTATATTCAATTGAATACACTGCAAAGACAAGATGTTTAATGTTCAAACTGAGAAACTTTATTTTTTTTTTGAAATAATCATTAACTTAGACAAAGGCAGCAACACATTGCAGCTGGCAGGGCCTTTTTACCACACATCACCTTTCCTTTTAACGAGATCAGTAAACGTTTGGGAACTGAGGAGACCAAAAGGGTGAAACTGATTCTTGCTTGATGTACCAGTTGCAACAGTCCGGGGTCTCCGGGATTTTACGAAATGCGCCACACATTTTCAATTGGGAGACAGGTCTGGACTACAGGCAGGCCAAATCTATTAATTATTTTTACTGGAGCCATGCTGTTGTAACACGTGCAGAATGTGGCTTGGCATTGTCTTGCTGAAATAAGCCGTCCATGAAAAAGACGTTGCTTGATGGCAACATATGTTGCTCCAAAACCTGTATGTATTTCAGCATTAATGGTGCTTATAGATGGCCTTGGGCACTAGCAATATGATTGGCTTTTGAACTTCCAGGAATGTTTTTTTCCTGGTCCTGCGAGATTGGAAAAACAATTTGAAATGTGGGGTCAAAACAATTTGCATCAGTATCTTAATTTGGGCCCAATTTTATAAATGGCTTTAAATTGTAGAGTTTTTAACTTGATTGCAGATGTACTAAACTGTAACTTTTTTCTGAACTGTTCCTGGAGCCCATGTAGTGATGTCACACACTGATGTCTTTTGATGCAGGCCAAACACGGGCATTCAATGTTGGTTTTTTCGCCTTGTTTAACAGTGATTTCTCCAAAACAACCTTTTGACATATTAAGACCGTCCATGACATCCTAAATTTCAAAATAGCATTAGGAATTTTTTTTAAACTGTTGCAAACACAGGCAAACTAAGTGGTGATCCTAGCAGCCAATGACTGAGCATTTCAGGGGAAGCTGCTTTTATACCCAATCATGGCAAAGGCCCGTTCACCTGTGGGATGTTCCAAATAGGTTTGATTTTAAAACAGTCTTTTTTGCCATTTTATTTTTTTTGAAAAATGTTACTAATTCAAATGGACTAAATTTGCAAAAATTACAAACGCCCAATTGAAATTATTAACTTGTCTTTGCAGTGTAAAATAAATGGTTGAAATAAAAAGCAAATCCATTTATTCTGTTTTTATTTACGCAAATGATTCTAACTTGTAACTCTCGGTACCCATCCAGATTAATGATGCTCCAAAACTACAAATAGGCTACCTATAAACTGGTGACACATACCCTGAGTCACTGCGGGTATAAACGTATGAGTCGCAGGCCAGACGGACTTTCGGTGGGAGCACAAAACCTAACGCAGCCCTTTACCTTTCAAATGGGCGGGAGCGCAGTCACATGGTCTGTGCTCAGTCGTGCATAAGCAGTGAAAATTCACTGCACAGGAGACAGACATGCGGCCTTACTTTATTGAAACTGTCGCCCGGTTTTGAAGGACATATGCACAGCCATGGAGAGAGGCTATTTTGCCTAGAGATTAAAATTTGACCGAATTATAAAGATTTTACGAAAACATTTATTTTCCTCCGAGCTGTTGGGCTATCATGTAATCTCATCATGAAATCGCAACCCTGTCTTCATTCTTTTGTTTACTTCGGATGGTACGAACGTTTCATGTCTGAAAAACACGCAAATGCATCATGAAGGAGTCCTGCGAGATGCAAATGACTAATGCTATAAGCAGAAAAGAAAATTGGAAATGTAATAAAACTGAATTGGAGATTAACTTACTGACCACGTTGCAATTCAAATGCATCTTACCATTTTCCATTGGACACTTTGTCCTGATCGTAATTAAAAATCAAGAGTCTCGTATCTTCAGGAGCGGCAGCCGTTTAATTATGTGGATTGCTCTGCGAAGCGCGGGGTTCAGCTGCTTTATTCTGCACGAAACCTCTCATTTGTTAACAATGAACAAATCTGCCACCAGGCGCATTAGGTCTATCCTGCTGATACTATTCACAGATTTTATGAGAGTAAATTACATATGAAGTGCGAACCCGAGGTTCTTATGCATTTAGCCTGTGCTTCTCCGATTTTGGGGCTTTCAGTTCAAATATTTCGCTGGAAAATAAAGACCCGTGCCCACATTTTTGTCAAAATGTATGTGGGCCTGTTGAATCAGGATGGTGCGAGGGGGTGTTTTTCATGACCGGCGGAATCATAAAAATTTTCCAAATGGTGTGTAAATGGAATCTTCTCGCAAAAACATCACACTTCACCGCTGTCCCCGAGCGCCAAACAGACCATCTGTGATATTTAAAATCAGCTCAATGTATGATACAATCTCGGCACAGAATTGAACTTTTTATTTAAAAATTTGTCATTCGAAGTGGGATATCTTAAAAAAAAATTATTTCATTATAAACAGCACGTTCAAAAAAGACGCCGTTTGGATTTAAATAAGCAAACACTCAAGAGCCTATGATTGAATCATTATTGCAGGGATGAACATGTTTCAACTGGATATATTTCTTTAAATCCTGACTGATTCAGTGCATAACTTCTCATTTCTGAAGGAACCATATTGGAAGTCATATTTCATGATCGTTAAAAAGATGTTAATGTGTTTCAAGAGAGGCATGTTATTGACCACCATCAAGCAAAGAAAACATCTGAGGAAATTAAATCTGAAATCACTAGAACTGGGTCATGAGCTGCCCAACAATGGACAACGTATTAAAACCTGGAAGGATATTGGAAAACTGCCAACTTCGCAGAAGAAATGGGCTAGAAAAAAAAATCATGACTGATCCAGATCGAAAATCACTAAAATGCTTGGCAAAGGCTCATCATGGAAAAAGTCTACAATAAAATTAATGGCTATGTTTAATTATGAAGGTAAGAGCATTTCCACACGCACGTTGCCACAAGAACTTGGAGGATTGGGACTAAACAGCTGTGTGGCCACTTGTTTGTGAGAATAATTGGGAAAACAGTTCAATTTGTAAGGAGGGATGGAGATTGGATTGAGGACCAATGGATAAAGGTCATGTGGTTAAACGAGTCAAGATCCACCTTATTCTAGAGTGATGGGCTTGTCAGAGTAAGACAGCAAGTACTGGAACAGAGCCTTACCTGACATCAGACCATGGGGCCCATCCACACACTGGAACAGAGCCTTAACAGATACCAGACCATGGGGCCCATCCACACACTGGAACAGAGCCTTAACAGGTACCAGACCATGGGGCCCATCCACACACTGGAACAGAGCCTTAACAGGTTCCAGATCATGGGGCCCATCCACACACTGGAACAGAGCCTTAAAAGATACCAGACCATGGGGCCCATCCACACACTGGAACAGAGCCTTAACAGATACCAGACCATGGGGCCCATCCACACACTGGAACAGAGCCTTAACAGGTACCAGACCATGGGGCCCATCCTCACACTGGAACAGAGCCTTAACAGGTACCAGACCATGGGGCCCATCCACACACTGGAACAGAGCCTTAACAGATACCTGACCATGGGGCCCATCCTCACACTGGAACAGAGCCTTAACAGGTACCGGACCATGGGGCCCATCCACACACTGGAACAGAGCCTTAACAGGTACCAGACCATGGGGCCCATCCACACACTGGAACAGAGCCTTAACAGATACCAGACCATGGGGCCCATCCACACACTGGAACAGAGCCTTAACAGGTACCAGACCATGGGGCCCATCCTCACACTGGAACAGAGCCTTAACAGGTACCAGACCATGGGGCCCATCCACACACAGGAACAGAGCCTTAACAGGTACCAGACCATGGGGCCCATCCTCACACTGGAACAGAGCCTTAACAGGTACCAGACCATGGGGCCCATCCACACACTGGAACAGAGCCTTAACAGATACCGGACTATGGGGCCCATCCACACACTGGAACAGAGCCTTAACAGATACCAGATCATGTAGCCCATCCGCAAACTGGATCAGAGCCTTAACTGACATGTTCTGAAAAGAGATTTCTAAGATAAGTTTGTCTGCCACCAGTGCCATTGAGCATCTGGAGAGCAAGATCCTTGATCTTCGGAGCCAGTTGGCGGCACAACGTAGTTCGCAATTGGTAGAGTTCCTAAAGGAACTGAGTGGTATGTCGTTTAGAGAAATGGTGTGTATGCCACAGCAGGGGTGTGCGGAGACCCCAGAGCAGGCAGGGAGAGAAAGTTGGGTGACGGTAGGACGTCAGCGCAGGAAAGGGATTGCACGCTGTACAGCGGCAGCTCCTCCAGTGGTTGAGGTGTCCAACCAATTCCGACCCTTTCAGAAACTCGACTTGGCCCCTGACCCTGAGAGTGAGGGGACTGATGAGCATCAGGGCACCCTGTTAGCCTCTTCCCTTCAGAAAAGAGAGTTAGTGATAGCATGGGACTCAATCATTAGAGGAATGTACAGCTTAGTTCGTTTGTGCGACAAGGAGTCTCGTACGGTGTGTTGCCTGCCTGGTGCCCAGGTAAGAGACCTCCTGGGGCGTGCGGACAAGCTCCTGGCCAGAGTGGGGAGGGATCCAGTGGTCAAGGTCCATGTTGGGACAAATGACATAGGTAAGGGTAGGTTTGAGGTTCTGCAAGACAAATTTATGGAATTAGCTGAAAAGCTTAGGAGCAGATCCTCCACGGTAGTTTTCTCCGGGATTCTACCGGTACCACGTGCAAGCAGAGGAAAGGAGAATTTTATCTGGAGGTTTAACACGTGGCTACGAACCTGGTGTAGGAAAGAGGGGTACAGGTTTATGGGGCACTGGAACTTCTTCAGGGACAGGGGTGACCTGTTCAAGCCTGACGGGCTACACCTGAACCGGAGGGGTACCTTTGCACTGGGTCAGCATATGTTAAGGGTAGCACAGGGTTATTTAAACTAGGGACTTGGGTGGTAGGGAGGTTAGAGAGTGTTATACATAGGGAAATTCAGACTGCCCTGATGGAAGCTGACAGCGCCACACACACCATTGGTAATATCTTTTTAAAGCAACAAAGTGTAGTGAGGGGCTTGGAGCAGCATGCAGTTGGGAACTTGAGGCCGTTATGATTAATGAGGGTTATGACACAGGATTACAGAGACATGGCTTAGTGAAGAGGATGGAGATGAATATAATATAGAAGGTTATAAGCTCTTTAGGAAGGATAGATGTAATAGGCGAGGAGGGGGTGTAGCACTCTATGTGAACGAGAACATAAATGTGCAGAATTAGCAATGTTGAGGTACTGGAGCCACTTGGGACAAGTGATCACTCTACTGTTAACTTTGATGTTTCATGGGAAGTTAAAAAGTTATCTTCAAAAACCAAAATTTTCAATTTTGGGTGAGCAAACTTTGACAGCATGCGCTCATATTTACGCAAAATAAAATGGGAGACACTCCTGGACTGTGAGTCTGTAAATGAGATGTGGGAAAGTTTTAAGGGGGTTTTACTTGATTCACAATGCAAATTCAATGTGAAAAAGTAAGTTTAAAAAACAGAATCCTCAGTGGATGACCACAGCTATTCCTAGGACTTTGAGGGAAAAGAGAAATCTTTTTCAAGATAAAGAAGAGATACCAGATCACAGAGCCCATCCACACACTGGATCAGAGCCCTAACAGACACCAGACCACCAAAGCGTTCACTGCTGATCTTCCCACTTGCATCATGGTTGTCGAAAAACCGCAGTGCTCCTGAGCGCCCTCTACAGGCCCACGCACTGTCATCCTGCCCTGACCTCTATCATTATACCCCAAGACCAGCCCCTCCCCAGCAGCTGAGGAACAGGAGCAGATGATCAGGCAATAAAGCAGTTTTTATTTAACCTGTTGAATAACACAGCAAATCTTTTGCACTCTGTGGGGGTTTGATTGACAGTGGTGGGGGGTTAGGGTGTGTGGGGGGGGTTGTGTTAGTCAGTGCCCTTTCTCAGATATGAATCAATACGTGAAGAGATCACCTTCAGAGCATGTGGACCAAGTCAAACTCCATCACACAAGTGGGAGAAATGTATGACGTTCAGCTGTGTTTTTACACCACAATGAAAGGCTTATCAGAAGAAACCCCAGAGGATTCAATTAAATCCACGCTAGCGATTGCGAGGAGTAGACGGACACAGCTCGTCGATTCTCTATGACTGCCTCAAAAGCTCAACAGTGAATGATAATTAATTAAAACACAAGGTTTTGTTTGAAAAAAAATATTCCAAACAAGAAAAGAATGGAAGACTTCTTCTGACTCCATTATCAGTGCAGCTGCTCAAGCCTTTTATGAGAAGCATTTAAAGTCACAAAGCAGCTCAGAGATTAGATCTGCGTCTGTAAACGCTCATGATTAAAATAACCATTTCCATGATCACCTGAATCTTTATTATGGACTAATCAAGTCCCATCTATATGGCCCATTTCCCAATGCACCTCACCGATAACCCTGGCCTGACCTCCCCACAGGGGCACAAACTGAGGTTACAACGGCAGAGAAAAACTCCCTGAAGGAAGAGACCTTGGGATGGAGAACCTTCCTCTTCTGCGCGGCCCACAGTGCAGGTCACGGTTCTGCACATCAGGGCCCAGACCTGCAGTCCTCCCTTTATCAGGGGACCAGGTATGAAGATAATCTTGTCAATCGGCAGTCGTAAATGTTTATTGAATTACTCGAGTGGAAAGAAAAGCAGGGCTGGATTTGGATTCAAGCTTCAGATTTGAGGATCCTCAGCATAGTTTGCCAGTGTTCTGGCATCGATAACCACAGTTTAGCTGCAGCTCGCTCGCAGTCTTGCAGGTCAGCTCAGAAGGCGGCTGTGGTCAGACTGAGATGGACTCGAGCACACACGGTAATTTGGGACTGGTGTATGTGGTGACGAATGGGCCATCATGTCCCTTACGACTGCAGCAATCCCCTCTGTGCGATAAAGGAACCAGAAAATGTAGATGTGCTCATGTCTGAAATTTTTTACATTCTGATTGCTGTATTACATTCCTAATTAGATGGATGAAATTCATTATATGGTGTGGATAATTTCACTAATGCTAGGTCAGGCATTACATCTGCCCTCTTGAGGTTTGGGCGCACGCAAACGCACACAGATGCGCAATTTTATCCGCGAGTAATCCCTCCCGCATTCCTGCTCATTAAAGTCGGATCTTCATATTTCGAGCATCGTCTTGGTTCTCATTTCACGCATGAGGGCTTTGCAAGACGCTCTCGCATCCCTTTTCAGAACGTTACATTATGCGACTGTACCGCCATCTGCTGGTAACGGAAGCTTTGTAATATTCAAAGGGATGTTGCGTGATGAATTCAGCATCCCTTGTAAAATCTAGCCTATTAATTTATTGAGTGTTCGGGGGGCTATGACCTACATTGTCTCGCAGTGGGTAGTTTAATGGTGACCAATTGATTTCTGTCCCGCCTTTTGCTTAGTTCAGAGTCGTGCGGAGGTGGATGGATTCGTGGCAGCCTGACATGCAGCTCTCCGCCGGTGCACGTGCACTCTTCAGTGTGGCGAGATAAGCGGCGTGACTGCTGCTCAAGAACACGCGTCGCCGCCGCTCGAACCCGCTTTCAGGAGAACTGAGCCCCATCAACACGATTTTATCTCCAACCCAACGTGTGTTATTCTGAGACGACAGCCTTCTCGGACCGGCGAAGGGTGAGTAGGAAACTACGCGTTCTGTGCGCGGTTCAAGCTACATTTTAACCGACAGTATGAATGCATGGCTTTGACACGGGCATTGAATTAATTGCCAAGTTTTGATCAGTCACTAGAGGAGATCAACTCAATGATTTCAGATGATTAATTTTCATCGACAAACATAATAAGTTAAATAGAAGCCACCTGCCGTTGAGTAAATGGACGCACACTGTTGGATGTGAATATTTCGCCTGTTGCGCTCATATATGGTCGTTCAAAATCAAGTTCCGTGAGTACGGCGTTGACCTCCTGGAAAAATTTGCCAGTGACCGGAAATATCTGAGACCAAGAATAATTGATTCGCTTGTCTGGTGACTGCACCATTTCACACTGTTAAATAAGTGTACGTCAATTGGCTATTTAACAATAATGTATTTGAGTTCAAAGTTTCAAGAAGGTCACGTTTGTAAACTTGTCTGAATGGACCGTTAACCAAAGACGAAATTCTAGAGAACATTCTGGGGCAGTCAGCTGCGCATTCATTCTGTCCCGTTGAATCGAATGGTTCCAATCCGAAGTGCCTGGTGTTTGACAAGACAGACGGTAAACTCCATTCAAGAAAATTTTACGCTTCTGAGTTTGGTTGTACGAATCGGGTGTAAATTGCGACAAAATCTGTCAATTTATTCTTTCCAGACTGGGGCAAAATCTGAGAAAAGTGATTCAGCGCACTACAGTGCGTCAGAAATGCTCGACTTGTTGCGTCCTGAGGCAATGAGTTAAGTATTGCGCATCTCAGTCGCAGTATAGCCTAAATTTGCATCCATATGGATTCAAGCCACTTGACCTCCAATAATAAATCATTGATCTTGGATGTTGATAATTAACCCGATTGTCAGGGCGCAAATGCCGATCAGAGGTATAGCAACTTCAATATTAGCACCCCCGCAATCACATCGCAGTTGGCTGCTTCGCCTGGAGTACTTAGTCTAATTAACAATTAAACAAATTACTCAACAGTCGGGACCAACACCTAGCTTTCAGTAATTAAGAGGTAATAAAGAGACAGAGATAATTTGGCCACAATGCATGATTATACGGACGGCAGTTATTTCAGTAATGAATTGGAAATGAAAAGAGTCTCAGAGCATCACTGATTCGTCATATTTCACTGTAGGGATGAGGTGCTTTTCTTTGTCCGCGTCTGCATTTCCTCGCCAAGTATTCCGGTGCTATAGCTGACAAAAATTAAATGGAGACGCGGTCAAGGAAAGGCAGTTTATATCCGTGGTGATATATGGTGATGGATCAGCGAGGCACTGGTTAAGATCAGTGGCTTAATGGATTCCACCACGGATCAGGAAATTCTGGCAGACAAATCTGGCTGTCTGCCAGAGACCTTGCTGTAGGTGGACTCGGCAGCGAGACAATGACCCAAAACACGAAGTCCACACAGAAATGGGTCTGGGACAAAATCGATGTTCTGCAATAGCCATCTCAGCTGCCAGTCCTCAACTGGACCAGAAACCTGTGGGCTAGACTGAAGAGGGAAGTGATTAAGCACAATCCCAGGAATGCGACTGATCTTGAAAGGATCTGCATAACGGGATGGCCAAAGTCGAATTTAAGCTGACTCTATTGAAGTATTAACCCTTAGAGCGCTGAAATATATATATATATATATATAATTATCTTTTGCGATTGAAAACCTATCATGTGGCGCCTTGTTAAAAAGAGCTCCCCTGCGGGAGCACTTTTAAACAAGTTGCCACATGATAGGTTTTCAACAGCTTTTATTTTGATATCTTACATCATTGAGCAACAATAGCTGCATTTAGTGCCTAAGGGTTAATAAAGTACATTATTTTTCACATCTTAGCATTCTTAAGGTATAAAGATTTTAATCCATTTCCAGTCTGGTGTGCCACCTATTCAGGGGCCCACTGTGCATTGTCCGTTTGTCCCTCTTCTTTTATGGATTAATGGGCCATTAGCCACATATACATAGCTATTTTGGTTTCTACCCTGGATATAAGATGCATATAAACCCTTTTCAAAAATGGAAAAAAAGCTTTTTAACCATAAAATGAGTATTTTTATCATTAGCTTAATTTTCAGGGTGCGTGTGAGTTTTTTGATATTACATTGTAAGGGCCTTTGGTGTGTGGCTATACTGATTTTAGTCACCCCATTAAAGGTAAAATTCATCAACAAGGCTGATGGTTATCCATGAAAGGTCAAAGATCTTTTGATTTCTGAATCTTGATCACATTGGATATCCAGTTTATTTCAGCTCAAGTGGACAATCGAAAGAAGAAAGAGCCGAGCAGAAGGTATTTAAGATGAACCCTAACCCTGACCCCGCCCCCAGGAGGAGGGGTTTATTCAAAGGATAAACATTTAAGAGACCTGTCTCTCGGCAGACCTTTTCATCACTGCAATCTGTAAGAATTAACTCTATAAAATGAGGCCAAATGGAGTAATCTGATTGGCGGGGAGGACTGTCACTCACAGAGAGTGTCTGACCCTTCAGCCTCAGGCCCATAGATCAGTTTGGGGTTTGCGGTCGCACCTGGAATCTAAACTGGTTTACAGCAGGAGAGTTTCTGTTTTCCACCTATATGAAACATTTTCGCTGGGACTAACCCTCACGTGAATCACACTGTATGTACCCGGGGGGCCGGGGCTTAATTGGTGAAGACGCACTGGCCCTCGCGCAACAGAACCGCACAGGTGTGTTCTCGCGGCTCGGATCCCTGCACCACAGGACGCGCTGAGAGACCGTTACTTTATTTATTTAACCAGGGAAGTCCTGTTGAGATTGAAATCTCTTTTTCAAGGGAGCCCTGGGGGTTGAGGTGAGGAGAGAGAGGGCAATTTGCACAGCCAATCAGATCAGGGGATGATTAGGTGGCAGGTGGAAAGAGCCAGGTTGGGACTTTAGCCATGACACCGGGGAATCCCCCACTCTTATCGAAGAGTGTCATAGGATCTTTAATGACCACAGTGAGTCAGGACCTCAGTTTAACGTCTCATCCGAAAGACGGCGTCTCCTTCAGCACAGTGTCCCCGTCACTGTACTGGGGCATTGGGAAATATTCCACCAGAGGGAAGAGCGCAACCTACTGGCCACCAACAACTCTTCCAGCAGCAACTTGGTTTTCCTCGGTGGTCTCCCATCCAAGTACTGACCAAGCCCACACCTACTTAGCTTCAGCCACACAGCTGGAGCAGATTGAATAGTGGTATGGCTGCTGGCTATAGTTAGTTATAGTTGGTTACGCAAGGAGAAGCACCTGATAATGAGAGTCGGGTACCGAGCGCCAGATTCAGAGCTGAAGAGATGCTTCTGTTTATTCTGTCATTATCATAAAACCGTCTGAAGTGCAGCGTTTGCACTTAATTAACAAACCGCTTTAAACGACTGCTCATTATCATCACAAAAGAACTGAGTCCAAATGGAGAAACCTCGTCATTACTTAGTATAATTTATAGTATAAATAATATTTTATATGTAAATAGCATGTAATGCTTGGTCAGAACTGCATACGCAGATTAATTTTAGTACCTGGATTAAATGGAATTTTATGACTTTTCCTTGGCTTAATTGGTGTGATTAGTCCATACAGTCATGTTACAAATAAAATGGATGAAGTGCAAGCTAATTTCCCCAGCTTACCTTTTATAATGTCAAGGACTTTATTTTAAATGTGCAAGTTTCTGTTTGGCAGTTATTCCACAAATGCACTTACCTTTGTTTCTAAAATTATCGATTTTCAAAGAACAAAAGCAAGTGGATGTCAGCCTCGTTTGTGTGATGTTTGCAGATGGAATACAGAACATGAAATGCACATTTTTTAGCTGGATTCGAGTGCAGAAATCGCTGTAGTCATTTGCATTCTGTGGCTCCAGTTTTCCTCTCCCAGATGAATAAACATGAAGACTTCTGCTCCTCATAGATTGAACCTCCACTCCTCCGCCATAAACCATGTTTTTCGCTCAAACTCATGAAGCAGTTTATGGATTGTGCCGCCTACATTCTCAGCTTTCACACGTATAGATTTGTGTCTTAAATTTTGTGGATCATGGCTGCAGTTTTATTGGGCCAAAACAATCCTGCATGACTGCACTGGTCCATTAGACGAAGCTTTCACTGCATGAGCAGATCAATTAAAGCACAGTTTTCCTCAAAAGTCAGAATCAAATTTCCCAGCCAGCAAATTTTCATTTAACAAAATGATTTTTCTGTGAAGTGATGTATGATTCCTGGGACTAGGATGCAAACACCAGGACTCCAGTCGAAAAGAATCCAGAATCACCCTTACAGTCTGAGTCTCCGAATATAAAAACATTATTTCTGAAACAGAGCACTTACATTTACTTCCAATGATTGCTCTTTGGCAGCTCTGGGTTCAAACTTCTTTGAGAGATTAATCCTTTACTAAATAATGTTTTGATACATACACACTAAGTTGGACTAATTGAACAAGTATCTAACTGAAATGGAAAGAGCCTCTGTCTGTCTGCTTGTGTATGTATGTATGTATGTATGTGTGTGTATTTATGTATGGATTTATGCATATATGTATGCGTGCATGTATCTGACTGGTTTTTGATTTTCTCGACAGCTCTTTATTCGATGGATTAAACATTAGGCGAGTGTGTAGCTGAGGACTCAGGGATGTGCAGCGGTCAGTGTGATGTAGTTTGGATGAGCTGCGCTGGAGGAATCTGCAAACAGAGACACCAGAGGTCAAGCAATGGGCTCGGTCCACACTGTCTTGTTTTCAATGCGCACAGCTATAGTGAGATGAAAATAAATTCAGAACAGATACAGCCCCTCTCTGTCCGACAGCGTTTAGGGTCCTCAGGTGAACAATTTAAAATGCTGTTTGTTCCATTGTTTATGGTGCTTGGTCTTTAGCTTTGCAAGGTACACTGTGTAGACAGAAGTGCGTGTTACTTTAACCTCATTGACATACACTGAAAATGTAATTTTCTCAATTCTTAATATCTTACATCTTAATGTAATTTTTATCTAATTGGTCGGTATGGACTGATCTCAGACTTTCAGCTTTGAGGGTGTTTTGACGCAAGTTTGCTCTGCGATTTGGAAATTTTTGCCCTGCGTGGATGAGCAGCCCTTTCAGAGCCTTTAGAGCCAGCAGTCCCGATCGCTTTGACTCGTGCTGCAGTCCCCCCCACGCTCTCGCGGCTCCCGCTGCAGTCCCCCGATCGCTCTCGCGGCTCCCGCTGCAGTCCCCCGATCGCTCTCGCGGCTCCCGCTGCGGTCCCCCGATCGCTCTCGCGCTCCCTGCTTCCCCGATCGCTCCCCGATCCCGCTGGGGTCCCCGGCTCCTCCGCTGCAGTCCCCGATCGCTCTCGCGGCTCCCGCTGCGGTCCCCAGTCCCTCGACCCGCTGCAGTCCCCCGATCGCTCTCGCGGTTCCCGCGGCGGTCCCCCGATTGCTCTTGCGGCTCCCGCTCCTGTCCCCCGATCGCTCTCGCAGCTCCCGCGGCGGTCCCCCGATCGCTCTCGCGGCTCCTGCTGGCGTTAGTCTGGGCCTGTAAACTGGCGGCATTAGCATGCGCAGCAGTGTGTGGGAGCTGGGTTTCGGCACAGCGCTGAGATGTACTAAGTGCTTTCCTGGCATCTGGTGCACAAAACAGACAGAGCAATTCAAGTGTTTTACGGGTTCAGAAATTTGGAAAGGCTTTGATCATCCCTCAATCTCTCGAGGCGACTCTTAGAAAGATGAGGCTGCTCTCTCACTGAGCATGTTTATTAACGGGAGACAGATGTTTCTTCATTTCTACTGCAATTTGCTGTCTGGCAGAATAATCGTTTTGTCCATAATCTTGTTAATTTACACCATTATTCCTCACTTTGTGAATAAGACAAAAAGTATGCAGTAAAATGTCCTGAGCGAGATTCAGATGTTTAAATGGAGTAATACAGAGAGAACCGGACTTAATTTAGTCTCCAGCTGCTGACAGACCTTCTGAAGTGGTGTGTTACCTGCCCTCTGTCTGAGGTGATAGAAAATAAATAACAGGTTGTAAGATATGCAGGTGCAGTTTGCAGTGCATCACAGTTCACTTTCACATGAAACACATCGTTTTACAGATTCATATTTCCCCCGGTGCTTCGAGAGCTGAGGGAATAGTGATGTTATGGTGTGGGGTCTCTTCACAGTGGATGTTGGGGGAGTTTAAATTATCTGGTACAAAATGGTGAAATCCTCAAAATCAGCACATTCTCTGCCTATCGGGCGTGGCTGGGCATTTTAGTCTGTTCGCTCATTTTTCTGTTTGGATGAAGTACAATGTAGAAAAGAAGCAGCCTTAGTATACAGAGGATGGTTGTTATCTTTGGATTTGAGATGGTTTGGCATCATTCTTTGTCTGATGGGGTTATTATTTCTAATTTATCTCATAAAGTGGATCCATTTCCACTATTTTGGGCTCAGGCAAGTAAGGAAAGGCCGTTTTAGAGAAAAAAAAGCTGCTTTTTGTCAGTAATGCTGAATGAAGGCATCTGGTCACAGGGGTTGCATTTGCAGACCGATTATTCATGAAAATTTTAATGGTTTAGGTCTTTGTTGTTTTGATGTTGGTGGCTATTTTCTTATTTGGCGAGTGACAAACACTGGACAGGAATCTCCTAAAAGCTGAATCATCAGCTGAGTTTAATAACCTAACCTGGACTGCAGGCAGTGCCACAGTACGTCTCCGTTAAAATATCCTGGATTGGTTTTTTTTTTTTTTTTTTTTTCCATGGTGCATTGAATAAACTGATGCATGAATAGTTTTGCTAGACAAGGCTGTTGCCAGATACCAACCCAGTGAAGCTTGGTTGCCCAATCAGTTTCTAGGGTCGGCACTTTCTACTCTAAATAAAAGTATATTTGGTCCTGCAGATTTTCATTGATGGTCAAATCATGACCTTAAATAACTCGGCCCAGCCTGAAAGGAGCAGCTCTGTGAGTCGCTCCAGATTACAGTGTCACCCCAGAGTCACCCCACATTACTGTGTCACCCCAGAGTCACCCCACATTACAGTGTCACCCCAGAGTCACCCCACAGAGTCACCCCACCCACATTACACTGTCACCCCAGAGTCACCCCACATTAAAGTTTCACCCCAGAGTCACCCCACATTACAGTGTCACCCCAGAGTCACCCCAAATTACAGTGTCACCCCAGAGTCACCCCACATTACAGTGTCACCCCAGAGTCACCCCACATTACAGTGTCACCCCAGAGTCACCCCACATTACAGTGTCACCCCAGAGTCACCCCACAGATAAAGTGTCTCCCCAGAGTCACCCCACATTACAGTGTCACCCCAGAGTCACCCCACATTACTGTATCACCCCAGAGTCACCCCACATTACAGTGTCACCCCAGAGTCACCCCACATTACAATGTCACCCCAGAGTCACCCCACATTACAGCGTCACCCCAGAGTCACCCTACATTACAGCGTCACCCCAGAGTCACCCTACATTACAGTGTCACCCCAGAGTCACCCCACATTACAGTGTCACCACAGAGTCACCCCACATTAAAGTGTCACCCCAGAGTCACCCCACATTACTGTCACCCCAGAGTCACCCCACATTACTGTGTCACCCCAAAGTCACCCCACATTACTGTGTCACCCCAGAGTCACCCCACATTACAGTGTCACCCCAGAGTCACCCCACATTACAGTGTCACCCAGAGTCACCCCACATTACAGTGTCACCCCAGAGTCACCCCACATTACAGTGTCACCCCAGAGTCACCCCACATTACAGTGTCACCCCAGAGTCACCCCACATTACTGTGTCGCCCCAGAGTCACCCCACATTACTGTCAGCCCAGAGTCACCCCACATTACATTGTCACCTCAGAGTCACCCCACATTACAGTGTCACCCCAAAGTCACCCCACATTACTGTGTCACCCGAGAGTCACCCCACATTAGTGTCACCCCAGAGTCACCCCACATTACAGTGTCACCTCAGAGTCACCCCACATTACAGTGTCACCCCAAAGTCACCCCACATTACTGTGTCACCCGAGAGTCGCCCCACATTAGTGTCACCCCAGAGTCACCCCATATTACAGTGTCACCCCAGAGTCACTCCACATTACTGTGGCACCCCAGAGTCACCCCACATTACAGTGTCACCCCAGAGTCACCCCACATTACAGTGTCACCCCAGAGTCACTCCACATTACTGTGGCACCCCAGAGTCACCCCACATTACAGTGTCACCCCAGAGTCACCCCACATTACAGTGTCGCCCCAAAGTCATCCCACATTAAAGTGTCACTCCAGAGTCACCCCACATTACAGTGTCGCCCCAGAGTCACCCCACATTACTGTGGCACCCCAGAGTCACCCCACATTACAGTGTCACTCCAGGGTCACCCCACATTACAGTGTCACCCCAGAGTCACCCCACATTACAGTGTCTCCCCAGAGTCACCCCACATTACAGTGTCACCCCAGAGTTGACCCACATTACTGTCACTCCAGAGTCACCCCATATTACAGTGTCACTCCAGCGTCACCCCACATTTCTGTGTCGCCCCAGAGTCACCCCACATTACAGTGTCACCCCAGAGTCACCCCACATTACAGTGTCACCCCAGAGTCACCCCATATTACTGTGTCACCCCAGAGTCACCCCACATTACTGTGAAGGAGTGAGAGAGAGTCTGACTGAGCTCTTCCTGTTTAAGTTGGGTCTCCAATGATCGGTATTGTAAAATGCTTGGAGATACAAAATACTTGACAATGGCATTTATAAGCTGCTGTTGTCTTCACACAACTCATAAATGTAGATGAATGCTAGAACTTTCTGAGTAGTGACATAACCTAAGGCCGACTTTGGCCGTAGGTTTATGACAGTGTTTGAGTGTGTGTGTATGTTTACACAGGGCTCGATGTGCCATTTTGTTTGACGTGTAATTGGTTCTAGGTCCCGTAGACGTGGATGGGCCGCAGGACTCGGGTCCTTTGGTCTGGGATGATGTTCGAACCAAAAAATTAAAAAAAATTAGTGGGCCGGCACCCAGATTATTTTTCATAGCCGAGTTAGGGAAAAATTCCAGCTATGTACAATCTGATTAGGCTGAAGTGTGGCTCAGAGCAGAAGCGGTACCACAACTTGGTTAGGAAAAATATGCCCGCGGGACGGCGCTGGCTCGCGCGGGGGGTGTTTGGCGAAATATTTGCGGACCTGCTGGGCGGAAATAACAGCCAATCAATCGCTTCTCAGATGAATGAGCGCAAAACCTCCCAACCAACCCCTATCACCTAATATCAGAGCGTTGCATTCACACCTTAGTATTCATTATTATTCGCCTAAAATAATAATAATAATAATAATAATAATAATGTACAGTAATCTCACAGTAATACTGACATTTCACCTCCTCAGCACAATCCCTTCGACAAAATACACTTTCAGCCGCAACCTCTTCCTGGCCCTCTGCAAACTGACGGCAGCTAAATTGGTAACTGGACGTCTTGTACATTTTATTTGCCACATACAGAACTTGACATTACTTTGTGCTGAGTGTCCGTTGCCAGATTTCCACCCACAAAGATTCTGTTGAGATCTCTTTGAATTAGTCTAGTGCGCATTTAAAATGGTAATTTGTTCAAATATTGAGTTCATCATCTGAAAATTTCACTGTTCTTTTGCTAATTTCTAAATAAACACTAGGCGATTTATGCAAGATAAGTCATATGACTGGCACCAGTGGGACTCTGTCCTGACCCTCTCAATTGTGCGGTCTTTGTGTGCTTGAAGGTGTGAGAGAGTGCAGGTGAGTGTGTGTGTGTGTGTGTGTGTTTAGAGAGAGAGAGAGACAGTGCACGTGTGAATGCATTTCTGCCTGTTTTTGTGCGTATGTACGTGTGTATGAGAGAATGCATTTATGTGTGTTTGTGTGAGGGAAAGCATGTGTGTATGTGTTTGTGTGAGAGTGCGTATGTGTTTGTGTGAGAGCGCGCATGTGTGTTTGTGTGAGGGTGAGAGTGTGCGTGTTTGTGTTTGTGTGCTGGTATGAAGCATGCATGTGTGTAATATGTTTGTGTTTGTGAGAAGTGGGCATATGAGTATGTGTCTATGTGTGTGTGAGAGAAGCCTGAACGCGTGTATGTTTGTGTGCATGAGAGCATGTGTGTAGTGTTTGTGTGTGTGTATGAGTGAGAGTGTAGGTATGTATGTGTTTGTGTGCGTGACAGAGCATGCATGCATTTATGTGCTGGTGTGTGTGTGTGAGACCTTGCATATCTGTAATAGTATGTTTGTGTGTGTGAGAAGTGTAAATGTGTTTATGTGAGTGCGTGAGAGAGTGTTAATGTGTGTAATTTGTTTGTGTGTGTTTGTGTGTGTGTGTGTGTGTGTGTGTGTGCGCGCACAAGTGAGGGACCATGCATGTGTGTAACATGTTTTTGTGTTTGTGAGTGCGAGTGTGTGCATGCATGTCATTGAAAGTGTCTGTGTGCATACATGTGCACATGAGAGTGTGTGGTGTTATGGTGCCAGGCCGGGGTTTGGCATTGGCACCTGCAATTTGCGCTGAACAGACAGATCACGACAGAGGGGTCATGAAAAGCACAGGCCGAAATCTCCCTCACATTCCAAAGAAATCTAACATGGATGACAGATATAACCCAGAACTGCTGACCTCCCGTCAGGACACTGCACAAAGTTCAGCCCCACTTTCCCCAAAAAACAGCTCTCCAGTGCGCTCTGGGTACCCGGGGCCTTCGTATTGTCCTCTCTGATGCAATATGCCACAGTGGCTGTTTTTTCTGGCTGCCCTGTCTGTTTATGGACTGAGTGCTGCCCTCTAGTGGCCAGACCCTTGCACTGCTCCCTCCCTGACACCAGTGTTGATTGGACGAATGTTATGCTTCCCCCAACAGACACAATGAACTCCTTCCTGAGGAACAGCACCTCCCTCCCAGCCAACCTATCGCTGTCCTCTGCCCTGCCGCTGGGGGAGGGGCCTAACCACACCTGGCTGGGTCTTCAGGTGGCTCCTTCCCAGGTGGCAGTGGGGGCTCTCCTGACGCTGATCGACCTGGTGACGTTCCTGGGGAACACTGTGGTGTTTGTCTGCCCCATCGTGGAGCGGCGTCTCCGAACGGTGACATACATGTTTATCATGTCCCTCGCCATGGCCGACCTGCTGGTCGCCTGTCTTGTCATGCCCTTCAGGTGAGGGGAACGCGCAGCGAGGTGGTAAAACAGCAATTTGCTCTGAATGAATTAACTGCTTCGATAAGGCAAAATATTTGCGCTCACATTGTTGAAACGCGGCTAAAATCGTACAGGATAAAAGAAACTGGGTGAAATTGCATTTTCATTCACATATTTTACTTATAAGCAGCAGCTGGAAATGAGTTATTCAACCTTTTAATGGCAATGAAAATACATCACATCATGACATATCATTTTGTAACACAGCTACAGAGGGGCTTCAAGCAAGGTGTATCCACACCTCGAAACAGAGAGCCCCCAACAGGGAGGTCACAGAATTACACAACCTAGCTGACGAGGCAATACATATATGCTGTGTAGTGTAGCAAGCACATACATGCACAATAACTCTGCAGCGTAATCTGTGGTGACTCACTCCCTCTGCAGTGTAATCTGTGGTGACTCACTCTCTCTGCAGTGTAATCTGTGGTGACTCACTCCCTCTGCAGTGTAATCTGTGGCAGTGACTCACTCCCTGCAGCAATGTAATCTGTGGTGACTCACTCCCTCTGCAGTGTAATCTGTGGTGACTCACTCCTCTGCAGTGTAATCTGTGGTGACTCACTCCCTCTGCAGTGTAATCTAATCTGTGGTGACTCACTCCTCTGCAGTGTAATCTGTGGTGACTCACTCCCTCTGCAGTGTAATCTGTGTAATCTGTGGTGACTCACTCCCTCTGCAGTGTAATCTGTGGTGACTCACTCCCTCTGCAGTGTAATCTGTGGTGACTCACTCCCTCTGCAGTGTAATCTGTGGTGACTCACTCCCTCTGCAGTGTAATCTGTGGTGACTCACTCCCTCTGCAGTGTAATCTGTGGTGACTCACTCTCTCTGCAGTGTAATCTGTGGTGACTCACTCTCTCTGCAGTGTAATCTGTGGTGACTCACTCCCTCTGCAGTGTAATCTGTGGTGACTCACTCTCTCTGCTGTGGTGACTAAGTCTGTGGTGACTCACTCCCTCTGCAGTGTAATCTGTGGTGACTCACTCTCTCTGCAGTGTAATCTGTGGTGACTCACTCCCTCTGCAGTGTAATCTGTGGTGACTCACTCTCTCTGCAGTGTAATCTGTTGACTCACTCCCTCTGCAGTGACTCAATCTGTGGTGACTCACTCCCTCTGCAGTGTAATCTGTGGTGACTCACCTCTCTGCAGTGTAATCTGTGCAGTGACTCACTCCCTCTGCAGTGTAATCTGTGGTGACTCACTCCCTCTGCAGTGTAATCTGTGGTGACTCACTCTCTCTGCAGTGTAATCTGTGGTGACTCACTCTCTCTGCAGTGTAATCTGTGGTGACTCACTCCCTCTGCAGTGTAATCTGTGGTGGTGCAGTGTAATCTGTGGTGACTCACTCCCTCTGCAGTGTAATCTGTGTAATCTGTGGTGACTCACTCCCTCTGCAGTGTAATCTGTGGTGACTCACTCCTCTCTGCAGTGTAATCTGTGGTGACTCATCTCTGCAGTGTAATCTGACTCTCACTCCCTCTGCAGTGTAATCTGTGGTGACTCACTCCTCTGCAGTGTAATCTGTGGTGACTCACTCCTCTGCAGTGTAATCTGTGGTGACTCACTCCCTCTGCAGTGTAATCTGTGGTGACTCACTCCTGCTCTGCAGTGTAATCTGTGGTGACTCTCCTCTGCAGTGTAATCTGTGGTGACTCAGTGTAATCTCCCTCTGCAGTGTAAGTGTACTCATCTGTGGTGACTCACTCCCTCTGCAGTGTAATCTGTGGTGACTCACTCCCTCTGCAGTGTAATCTGTGGTGACTCACTCCCTCTGCAGTGTAATCTGTGGTGACTCACTCCCTCTGCAGTGTAATCTGTGGTGACTCACTCCCTCTGCAGTGTAATCTGTGGTGACTCACTCCTCTCTGCAGTGTAATCTGTGGTGACTCACTCCTCTGCAGTGTAATCTGTAATCTGGGTGACTCACTCTGCAGTGTAATCTCTCTGCAGTGTAATCTGTGGTGACTCACTCCTCTGCAGTGTAATCTGTGGTGACTCACTCCTCTGCAGTGTAATCTGTGGTGACTCACTCCCTCTGCAGTGTAATCTGTGGTGACTCACTCCCTCTGCAGTGTAATCTGTGGTGACTCAACTCACCCCTCTGCAGTGTAATCTGTGGTGACTCACTCCTGTCTGCAATCTGTGTAATCTGTGGTGACTCACTCTCTCTGCTCTCTGTGACACTCCCTCTGCAGTGTAATCTGTGGTGACTCACTCCCTCTGCAGTGTAATCTGTGGTGACTCACTCATTGCAGTGTAATCTGTGGTGACTCACTCCCTCTGCAGTGTAATCTGTGGCAACTCAAATCACAACTGTTTAACAACCACAAAATGACTCCATCTGCAGTGTAATCTGTGGTGACTCAATCTGCAGTGTAATCTGTGGTGAATCACTCCCTCTGCAGTGTAATCTGTGGTGACTCACTCCCTCTGCAGTGTAATCTGTTTGACTCATCCTCTGCAGTTTAATCTGTGGTGACTCACTCCAATCTGTGGTGACTCTGCTAGTGTAATCTTTGTTGACTCATTTTCTGCAGTGAAGAAGTTTGAAAATCACAAGACCTCTGCAGTGTAATCTGTGGTGACTCACGAGGGCAAATAATCTGCAACGACTCCTCCCTCTGCAGTGTAATCTGGAGAAACTCTCTCTGCAGTTTTGAATGTTAGTTATCACTGACTGAACAGCAGTGTAATCTGTGGTCACTCAACTTAGCAGTGTAATCTGTGGTGACTCACTCTTCTGCAGTGTAATAAACAGGGTTCACTCCCTGCAGTGGCTACATTGGAAATTTGGGCTAAAATGTGACAAAAACTCACTCCCTCTGAGTCAAATTTGAATGTCTCCCTCTGCAGACACTTGGATTACGCTCACAGTCCATTTGCAGTTTAATCTGTTGTCTTTGAGGGCTTGAAAAAGTGGTCTCCATTAATTTCAATCTGGTTTGTCTCACTCCTAATTAACTCAAAAACGGTGGAGGAATGTGGTGACTCACTCCCTCTGCAGTGTAATCTGTGGTGACTCACTCCCTCTGCAGTGTGTAATCTGTGGTGATTTCATTACTCCCTCTGCAGTGTAATCTGTGTAATCTGAGTGAATCTGTGGTCATTCCTCTGCAGTGTAATCTCTGTGGTGACTCACTCCCTCTGCAGTGTAATCTGTGGTGACTCACTCCTCTGCAGTGTAATCTGTGGTGACTCACTCCCTCTGCAGTGTAATCTGTGGTGACTCACTCCCTCTGCAGTGTAATCTGTGGTGACTCACTCCCTCTGCAGTGTAATCTGTGGTGACTCACTCCCTCTGCAGTGTAATCTGTGGTGACTCACTCCCTCTGCAGTGTAATCTGTGGTGACTCACTCCCTCTGCAGTGTAATCTGTGGTGACTCACTCCCTCTGCAGTGTAATCTGTGGTGACTCACTCCCTCTGCAGTGTAATCTGTGGTGACTCACTCTCTCTGCAGTGTAATCTCTGTGGTGACTCACTCCCTCTGCAGTGTAATCTGTGGTGACTCACTCCCTCTGCAGTGTAATCTGTGGTGACTCACTCTCTCTGCAGTGTAATCTGTGGTGACTCACTCCCTCTGCAGTGTAATCTGTGGTGACTCACTCTCTCTGCAGTGTAATCTGTGGTGACTCACTCTCTCTGCAGTGTAATCTGTGTGACTCACTCTCTGCAGTGTAATCTGTGGTGACTCACTCCCTCTGCAGTGTAATCTGTGGTGACTCACTCTCTCTGCAGTGTAATCTGTGGTGACTCACTCTCTCTGCAGTGTAATCTGTGGTGACTCACTCCCTCTGCAGTGTAATCTGTGGTGACTCACTCTCTCTGCAGTGTAATCTGTGGTGACTCACTCACTCTCTGCAGTGTGGTGACTCATCTGCAGTGTAATCTGTGGTGACTCACTCTCTCTGCAGTGTAATCTGTGGTGACTCACTCCCTCTGCAGTGTAATCTGTGGTGACTCACTCCCTCTGCAGTGTAATCTGTGGTGACTCACTCTCTCTGCAGTGTAATCTGTGGTGACTCACTCCTCTGCAGTGTAATCTGTGGTGACTCAGTGTAATCTCTCACCTGCAGTGTAATCTGTGGTGACTCACCCTCTGCAGTGTAATCTGTGGTGACTCACTCCCTCTGCAGTGTAATCTGTGGTGACTCACTCCCTCTGCAGTGTGTAATCTGTGGTGACTGCAGTGTAATCTCTCCTCTGCAGTGTAATCTGCAGTGGTGACTCACTCCCTCTGCAGTGTAATCTGTGGTGACTCACTCCTCTCTGCAGTGTAATCTGTGGTGACTGTGGTGACTCTCACTCCCTCTGCAGTGTAATCTGTGGTGACTCACTCTCTCTGCAGTGTAATCTGTGGTGACTCACTCCCTCTGCAGTGTAATCTGTGGTGACTCACTCCCTCTGCAGTGTAATCTGTGGTGACTCACTCCTCTGCAGTGTAATCTGTGGTGACTCACTCCTCCCCTCTGCAGTGTAATCTGTGGTGACTCACTCCCTCTGCAGTGTAATCTGTAATCTCTGCAGTGTAATCTGTGACTCACTCCCTCTGCAGTGTAATCTGTGGTGACTCACTCCCTCTGCAGTGTAATCTGTGGTGACTCACTCTCTCTGCAGTGTTAATCTGTGGTGACTCACTCCCTCTGCAGTGTAATCTGTGGTGACTCACTCTCTCTGCAGTGTAATCTGTGGTGACTCACTCCCTCTGCAGTGTAATCTGTGGTGACTCACTCCCTCTGCAGTGTAATCTGTGGTGACTCACCCTCTGCAGTGTAATCTGTGGTGACTCACTCCCTCTGCAGTGTAATCTGCAGTGGTGACTCATGGTGACTCACTCTCTGCAGTGTAATCTGTGGTGACTCACTCCTCTGCAGTGTAATCTGTGGTGACTCACTCCCTCTGCAGTGTAATCTGTGGTGACTCACTCCCTCTGCAGTGTAATCTGTGGTGACTCACTCCTCTGCAGTGTAATCTGTGGTGACTCACTCCCTCTGCAGTGTAATCTGTGGTGACTCACTCCCTCTGCAGTGTAATCTGTGGTGACTCACTCCCTCTGCAGTGTAATCTGTGGTGACTCACTCCCTCTGCAGTGTAATCTGTGGTGACTCACTCCTCTGCAGTGTAATCTGTGGTGACTCACTCCCTCTGCAGTGTAATCTGTGGTGACTCACTCCCTCTGCAGTGTAATCTGTGGTGACTCACTCCCTCTGCAGTGTAATCTGTGGTGACTCACTCTCTCTGCAGTGTAATCTGTGGTGACTCACTCCCTCTGCAGTGTAATCTGTGGTGACTCACTCCCTCTGCAGTGTAATCTGTGGTGACTCACTCCCTCTGCAGTGTCATCTCTGGTGACTCAATCTCCCTCTGCAGTGTAATCTGTGGTGACTCACTCCCTGCAGTGTAATCTGTGGTGACTCACTCCCTCTGCAGTGTAATCTGTGGTGACTCACTCCCTCTGCAGTGTAATCTGTGGTGACTCACTCCCTCTGCAGTGTAATCTGTGGTGACTCACTCCTCTGCAGTGTAATCTGTGGTGACTCACTCCCTCTGCAGTGTAATCTGTGGTGACTCACTCCCTCTGCAGTGTAATCTGTGGTGACTCACTCCCTCTGCAGTGTAATCTGTGGTGACTCACTCCCTCTGCAGTGTAATCTGTGGTGACTCACTCCCTCTGCAGTGTAATCTGTGGTGACTCACTCCCTCTGCAGTGTAATCTGTGGTGACTCATTCTCTCTGCAGTGTAATCTGTGGTGACTTGTTCCCCCTGCAGGGTGATTTGTGGTGACTCACTCCCTCTGCAGTGTAATCTGTGGTGACTCACTCCCTCTGCAGTGTAATCTGTGGTGACTCACTCCCTCTGCAGTGTAATCTGTGGTGACCCTCTGCAGTGTAATCTGTGGTGACTCACTCTGCAGTTCTGCAGTGTAATCTTGACTCACTCCCTCTGCAGTACAATCTGTGGTGACTCACTCCCTCTGCAGTTTAATCTGTGCATGAATCATGTTGTGGTACATCTTGCAGTGTAACATGGTACTCATCTTGCAGTAAAAACTAATCTTCATAAATATACAAATTAACAAAAATAGTAACTCACAACTGCAGAACAAAGATTCTATTACTTTAATCTGTGGTGACTCACTACTCTGCAGTAATAATAGAAACTTAAAAAAAAAAAATCTGAAGTTAATCTTTTCTCTCTTTTAGTCTTATCCTTTTGATATTTGGTGTAATCTCTCACTACCTCTGCAGGCTATGGCAGGCAGAAACTATAGTGACTCACCAGCTCCACGCTGCAGTTTAATCTATGGTGACTCTCCCAGGAGAATGGGGACTTTTTGCAGTGATCTGTGGTACTCACTCCCTCAAAAAATTTGTGTGAATCTGTCAGTAATTTATTGAAGAACATGTCTCTTCTGCTTTTTGGTATTTGTTGCAGTTTTCTGTGGTGAAATGCATTTTCTGTCTCAGCCTCATTTTGTGGTGACTCATTCCCTCTGCAGTTTAATCTTTGGTGACTTTTGCAGGTAATCCAAGTCTGCCTGTGTCTGCCGGTGACTCACTCTCTCTGCCAGAATCTGTGCTCACTGAGCCTGTGCATGGTCAATGTTTTCCTTGCAGTTTTTTATTTTCTGACCAAGTTCAGATATTCTGCCAAAATGTGTTTCCTTTTAGTCTAGATGGTGAAGTTTACTTTGTGTTTTTTAATCTCCAATAGTTGATATAATTTTTCTTTTAATCTTGTGCTATAATTTGGTTCACTCAATAGTCTGCAGTTTAATCTGTGGTGACTCACTCCTGAGGCTGGGTTCACTCCCTCTGCAGTGTAATCTGAGGTGACTCACTCCTCTGCAGGACCTGTGCTCACTGCAGTGCAATCTTCTCTGGTGACTCTTGGCATTTCAGGGCTTTGTAATGCAGTATGAATCTGTGGTGACTCACTCTGCAGTTTAATCTGATGTCCCAAAACTTTATTGCTCACTTTTTCAATGTCAATTATGAGACTCATCCTCCTAATTCAGCCCTGCATGCATTATTGGGTGACTCACTTTCTTTGTAATCTGTGGTGACTCATCCCTCTGCAGTTCTGTAATTAATCTGGGGTGACTTTCCCATTTTGAAAAATCCTGCAGTGTAATCTGTGGTGACTTCACTCCATCTGCAGTGCAATCTGGGTGACTCATCCCTCTGCAGTTTAATCTGCAAAGTGTAATCTTTAACCAAATCTGCAGTTTAATCTGGGATGTCCCTCTGCAGTTTAATTTATTCACCTTTAGTTTAATGCAGTTTAATCTGTGGTGACTCCTAGTGTAATCTTTGACTCTTTGCAGTTCCTTCTCAAGTTAAAACTTCCAGTTTAATCTGATTGTGAGGCCTCAATCTCTGACTAATTTCTGCAGTGGTCTATGGTGACTCACTCCCTAGAGTTAAATCTTGTGACTTACTGTCCTGCAGTTTATCTGGGTCTCCTTTGAAAAATCATAATTTTGGTGACTTCCCTCTGCAGTGTAAATTTGACTCACTCCTCTGCCAGGTCTGACAGTAATCTGCTCACTGCAGTTTAATCTATGGTGACAAGGATCCAGGTAATCTGCTGTGACTCACTCCCTCTGCAGATCCAGGTTCTCACTGCTGCAGTGTTCTGTTGTGACTCACAGCAGCAGTTTAATTTATGGTGACTCAGCAGTTTAATCTGTGGTGACTCACTCCCTCTGCAGTTTAATCTATGGTTTATCATCTGCAGTGAATCTGTGGGGACTCTGCAGTTTAATCTATGGTGACTCAATTCATCTGCAGTGTAATCTGTTGAAGTGACTGGGCTCAGGCTGCAGTGTAATCTGTCTCACTCACGCCCCTGCAGTGAACAATTCTGTCCTCCCTCTGCAGTTTAATCTGTGGTGACTCTACTTTTATTTGCTGTTTAATCATTGATTTAATTATGTCAAATATTTTCACTCCCTGCACCAATTTCTGTAATCATAAAATAATCCTTTATGACTCACTCAGCAGTGTAATCTTTTTGAAAACTATGCTGCAAGTTGTGGTTTTCTTTTTTGTTTTGGTGACTCAATCATTGCAGTGGGTGTGGTGACTCACTCTCTGCAGTCTAATCTGTACTTGGTCTCTCTGCAATTTGACTCTTACTGCAGTGTGGTGACTCACTAAGGCATTGTGTTCTTATGGTGACTCCTCCTCTGCAGTTTAATCTAATGGTGAAAAACCTTCTGCAGTTTAATCTGTGGTGACTCATGCCTCTGCAGTTTAATCTGGGGTGACTCTCCACTCTTAAAGTGTAATCTGTGGTTAGTCCCTGACTCCAGATCTGCAGTTTAATCTATGGTGACTCACTCCCTCTGCAGTTTAATCTGTCCTGACTCACTCCTCTGCAGTATTTTAATCTATGGTGACTCATCCCTCTGCAGTGTAATCTGTGGTGGAGGGCCTCTGCAGTCTAATCTGTGGTGAGCTCCTGCAGTGTAATCTGTGGTGACTCACTCCCTCTGCAGTTTAATCTATGGTGACTCAGATTATCTAGTTTTTGACTCAGATGGAGGTTTCCCTCTGCAGTGTAATCTTAATGACTCAATTCTGCAGTTTAATCTAGAGGTGACTCAATGTTTTTTGCAGTTTAATCTATGGTGACTCACTATGGTGACTTGCAGTTTAATCTATGGTGACTCACTCCCTTTTCTGTGGTGACTCATTTATTTGGTGACTCACTCCTCTGCGTTTGCAGTTCACTTTCCCTGCTGCACTGAATTAGGTGACTCACTCCCTCTGCAGTTTATGGTGACTCCTCCCTTACTGCAGTGTAATCTGTGGTGTGACTCACTTCCTCTGCAGTGTAATCTGTGGTGACTCACTTCCTCTGCAGTGTAATCTATGGTGACTCTTGATTGTGTTGATCTCTATGCAGTTTTCTGTAATTCTATGGTTTTTCTCAAGTCCTCTGCATTCTTTAATCTAAACTCAATCCCTTGCAGTTTAATTTTTGACTCACTCTTCTGCAGTGTAATCTGTGGTGACTCACTCAAATGCAGTGTAATCTGTGGTGACTTTCCTTGCAAAGTAATCTTGGTGACTCACTTTTGCAGTTTGCCAGAGTTAATCAGTGTAATTTGGTGACTGGGAGGATCTGCAGTGGTCTGTGGTGACTCACTCTCTGCAGTTTAATCTGTGGTGACTCACTCCTCTGCAGTTGCTCTTTGATATTCTTGCAGTGTAATCTATTTGGACTCCATCTGCAGGATTTATTTAGATGGTGACTCACTTGCTCTGCAGTTTAATCTGTGGTGTTCAGTGTCTCACCTGTTTTGCAGTTTAAAATCAGGGTAATCTTGGTGTGGTCTCCCTCTGCAGTGTAATCTGTGGTGACTCACTCCCTCTGCAGTGTAATCTAAGGTGACTGACCCCTCTGCAGTTTAATCAACTGTGACTCACTCTGCAGTTTAATCTATGGTGACTCTTCCCAAAAGTCCCTCTGGTCCTGCAGTGTAATCTGGGTGACTCACTCCCTCTGCAGTGAGCTGAAGTGACTCACTCCCTCTGCAGTTTAATCTATGGTGACTCACTCCCTCTGCAGTTTAATCTATGGTGACTCATTTGGGGAATTTTGCAGTTTAAAAATGTGTTGACTCACCTTTTCTGCAGTTTAATCTATGGTGATGACTCACTCTCTGCAGTTTAATCTATGGTGACTCACTCCCTCTGCAGTTTAATCTATGGTGACTCATTTCCTCTGCAGTTTAATCTATGGTGACTCACTCCCTCTGCAGTGTTAATCTCTGGTGACCCTCCTCTGCAGTGTAATCTATGGTGACTCACTCACTCTGCAGTTTAATCTATGGTGACTCATTGGTGACTCTATGGTGACTCACTCCCTCTGCAGTTTAATCTATGGTGACTCACTCTCTCTGCAGTTTTAATCTATGGTGACTCACTCTGCAGTTTAATCTATGGTGACTCATTTCCCTGCAGTTTATTTTGCATGTAATCTGTGACTCACTCCCTCTGCAGTGTAATCTGTGGTGACTCACTCCCTCTGCAGTGTAATCTGTGGTGACTCACTCCCTCTGCAGTCTAATCTATGGTGACTCACTCCCTCTGCAGTGTAATCTATGGTGACTCACTCCCTCTGCAGTTTAATCTATGGTGACTCACTCCCTCTGCAGTTTAATCTTTGGTGACTCACTCCCTCTGCAGTGTAATCTGTGGTGACTCACTCTCTCTGCAGTGTAATCTGTGGTGACTCACTCCCTCTGCAGTGTAATCTGTGGTGACTCACTCCCTCTGCAGTGTAATCTGTGGTGACTCACTCCCTCTGCAGTGTAATCTGTGGTGACTCACTCCATCTGCAGTGTAATCTATGGTGACTCACTCCCTCTGCAGTTTATCTATGGTGACTCACTCCCTCTGCAGTTTAATCTATGGTGACTCACTCCCTCTGCAGTTTAATCTATGGTGACTCACTCCCTCTGCAGTTTAATCTATGGTGACTCACTCCCTCTGCAGTTTAATCTATGGTGACTCACTCCCTCTGCAGTTTAATCTATGGTGACTCACTCCTCTGCAGTTTAATCTATGGTGACTCACTCCCTCTGCAGTTTAATCTATGGTGACTCACTCCCTCTGCAGTGTAATCTGTGGTGACTCACTCCCTCTGCAGTTTAATCTATGGTGACTCACTCCCTCTGCAGTGTAATCTGTGGTGACTCACTCCCTCTGCAGTTTAATCTGTGGTGACTCACTCCCTCTGCAGTGTAATCTATGGTGACTCACTCCCTCTGCAGTTTAATCTATGGTGACTCACTCCCTCTGCAGTTTAATCTATGGTGACTCACTCCTCTGCAGTTTAATCTGTGGTGACTCACTCCCTCTGCAGTTTAATCTGTGGTGACTCACTCCCTCTGCAGTTTAATCTGTGGTGACTCACTCCCTCTGCAGTTTAATCTGTGGTGACTCACTCCCTCTGCAGTTTAATCTGTGTGACTGACTCACTCCTCTGCAGTTTAATCTGTGGTGACTCACTCCCTCTGCAGTGTAATCTGTGGTGACTCACTCCCTCTGCACTGTCTCTGCAGTGACTCAGTGGTGACTCACCTCTGCAGTGTAATCTGTGGTGACTCACTCTCTGCAGTGTAATCTGTGGTGACTCACTCCCTCTGCAGTGTAATCTGTGGTGACTCACTCCCTCTGCAGTGTAATCTGTGGTGACTCACTCCCTCTGCAGTGTAATCTGTGGTGACTCACTCCCTCTGCAGTGTAATCTGTGGTGACTCACTCCCTCTGCAGTGTAATCTGTGGTGACTCACTCCCTCTGCAGTGTAATCTATGGTGACTCACTCCCTCTGCAGTGTAATCTGTGGTGACTCACTCCCTCTGCAGTTTAATCTGCAGTGTAATCTATGGTGACTCACTGCAGTTTAATCTATGGTGACTCACTCCCTCTGCAGTGTAATCTGTGGTGACTCACCTCTGCAGTGTAATCTATGGTGACTCACTCTCTGCAGTGTAATCTGTGACTGGCAGTGACTCACTCCCTCTGCAGTTTAATCTATGGTGACTCACTCCCTGCAGTTTAATCTATGGCAGTTTAATCTGTGACTCACTCCCTCTGCAGTTTAATCTATGGTGACTCATCTCTGCAGTGACTCACTCCCCCTCTGCAGTTTAATCTATGGTGACTCACTCCCTCTGCAGTTTAATCTATGGTGACTCACTCCCTCTGCAGTTTAATCTATGGTGACTCATTTCCTCTGCAGTTTAATCTATGGTGACTCATTTCCTCTGCAGTTTAATCTATGGTGACTCACTCCCTCTGCAGTTTAATCTATGGTGACTCACTCCCTTTGCAGTTTAATCTATGGTGACTCACTCCCTCTGCAGTTTAATCTATGGTGACTCACTCCCTCTGCAGTGAATCTGTGGTGACTCACTCCTCTGCAGTTTAATCTGTGGTGACTCCTCCCTCTGCAGTTTAATCTATGGTGACTCACTCCCTCTGCAGTTTAATCTATGGTGACTCACTCCCTCTGCAGTTTAATCTATGGTGACTCACTCCCTCTGCAGTTTAATCTTGGTGACTCACTCCCTCTGCAGTGTAATCTGTGACTGACTCCCCTCTGCAGTTTAATCTGTGGTGACTCACTCCCTCTGCAGTTTAATCTGTGGTGACTCACTCCCTCTGCAGTTTAATCTATGGTGACTCACTCCCTCTGCAGTTTAATCTATGGTGACTCATTTCCTCTGCAGTTTAATCTATGGTGACTCACTCCCTCTGCAGTTTAATCTATGGTGACTCACTCCCTCTGCAGTTTAATCTATGGTGACTCACTCCCTCTGCAGTTTAATCTGTGGTGACTCACTCCCTCTGCAGTGTAATCTGTGGTGACTCACTCCCTCTGCAGTTTAATCTATGGTGACTCACTCCCTCTGCAGTTTAATCTATGGTGACTCACTCCCTCTGCAGTTTAATCTATGGTGACTCACTCCCTCTGCAGTTTAATCTATGGTGACTCACTCCCTCTGCAGTTTAATCTATGGTGACTCACTCCCTCTGCAGTGTAATCTGTGGTGACTCACTCCCTCTGCAGTGTAATCTGTGGTGACTCATGGTGACTCTGTGGTCCTCACTCCTCTGCAGTTTAATCTGTGGTGACTCACTCCCTCTGCAGTTTAATCTGTGGTGACTCACTCCCTCTGCAGTGTAATCTGTGGTGACTCACTCCTCTGCAGTGTAATCTGTGGTGACTCACTCCCTCTGCAGTTTAATCTGTGGTGACTCACTCCCTCTGCAGTTTAATCTATGGTGACTCACTCCCTCTGCAGTGTAATCTATGGTGACTCACTCCTCTGCAGTTTAATCTGTGGTGACTCACTCCCTCTGCAGTGTAATCTGTGGTGACTCACTCCCTCTGCAGTGTAATCTGTGGTGACTCACTCCCTCTGCAGTGTAATCTGTGGTGACTCACTCCCTCTGCAGTGTAATCTGTGGTGACTCACTCCCTCTGCAGTGTAATCTGTGGTGACTCACTCCCTCTGCAGTGTAATCTGTGGTGACTCACTCCCTCTGCAGTTTAATCTATGGTGACTCACTCCCTCTGCAGTTTAATCTATGGTGACTCATTTCCTCTGCAGTTTAATCTATGGTGACTCACTCCCTCTGCAGTGTAATCTATGGTGACTCACTCCCTCTGCAGTTTATTCCATGGTGACTCACTCCCTCTGCAGTTTAATCTATGGTGACTCACTCCCTCTGCAGTTTAATCTATGGTGACTCATTTCCTCTGCAGTTTAATCTATGGTGACTCACTCCCTCTGCAGTTTAATCTATGGTGACTCACTCCCTCTGCAGTTTAATCTATGGTGACTCACCTCTCTGCAGTTTAATCTATGGTGACTCACTCCCTCTGCAGTTTAATCTGTGGTGACTCACTCCCTCTGCAGTGTAATCTGTGGTGACTCACTCCCTCTGCAGTGTAATCTGTGGTGACTCACTCCCTCTGCAGTTAATCTAAGGGACTCACTCCCTCTGCAGTTTAATCTGTAGTGACTCACTTAAGGTGCAGTGTAATCTTTGGGGACTCACTCCCTCTGCAGAATTAGGTGATCACTCCTTGCAGTTAATCTGTGACTCCCTCTGCAGTGTAATCTGTGGTGACTCACCCTCTGCAGTGTAATCTGTGGTGACTCACTCCCTCTGCAGTTTAATCTGGGATGGTGACTCACTCCCTCTGCAGTGTAATCTTAGGGACTAGGTTGCAGTGTAATCTGTGGTGACTCACTCCCTCTGCAGTTAATCTATGGTGACTCACTCCCTTGCAGTTTAATCTGTAGAATCAGGGATAGGTTAATCTTAGGGACTCAGGGTTTGCAGTGTAATCTATGGTGACTCATAGGTCTGCAGTGTAATCTAAGGGTTTGGGGTCTGCAGTGTAATCTGTGGATAGGTTAAGGTCTGCAGTGTAATCTGTGGTGAGGGTTTAATCTAAGGTTAGAATCAGGGATCTGCAGTTAATCTTGGTGACTCACTCCTCTGCAGTTTAAGGTTAGAATTGACTCATCCCTCTGCAGTTAATCTTGGGACTCAGGGTTTGCAGTGTAATCTATGGTGAATTAGCAGTTTAATCTTGGTGACTCACTCCTCTGCAGTTAAATCTATGGTGACTCAGGTTCTGGTTTAATCTGTTAGAATTAGGGATAGGTTAAGGTTAGGGTAAGGGTTTGGGGTGGTATCTTAAGGTTAGGTAAGGTGGTTTTGGGGTCTCCCCCCAGTGTAATCTGTTAACTCACTCCCCACAGTTCTCTGCAGTGTAATCTTTGTGGTAAGGTTAGAATTAGGGACTCAGGTTAAGGTTAGGTTTGGGGTTAGGCAGAATTAGGGATAGGTTAAGGTTAGGGTGGGTTTAGGGATGGGTTAGTCCTTTCCCAAGGGTTGCAGTTAATCTGTGGGTCCCTTGCAGGAAAGAAAAGTTTGCAAGGCCATTCAGTGTTAGACTGGAATTAGGGATTTGCATATAGGTGGTGATGAGTGGGATTATTTTCCAGTAGGATCTTGTGGTCAAGAAGTTTTTAATCTTAGGGTTATCTGTCTTAGGAAGGGTGACTCAATATCCTTTGCCCAAGTTTCCCTTGGGAAAGAAAAAAAGTTTGCACTTTCAGTGTACTGGAGGCTATATAGGTGGTGATGAGTGGGATTATTTTCTCCCTTGTGGTCAAGAAGTTTTTCCGATCTGTCTGAATCTCGAGTGTATCCCTGGGTTTTAATGCTTTGGAGAGGCTCTGGGGTAGCCTCCTCAAAATCTGTTGTTTGAGTTAAAATCCTGGCCTCAGCAATTGTGATTTAATCAGGCCTTCGTGTGTTTTGGATGAAGACTGTTTTTGTGTAAAATTGTGTGTGTGTGTGTCTGTGTCTTTAAAGAAGACCTTTGTGTCTAATGTGTGTGTCTGGGTAAATGAGGGTCCTTTATATGTGGTGGTGTCCAAGAAGTCTATGTGTTCTTTATGTGTGGTGTATTTAACTGTGATTGTTCTGTGGTGTATGTTGAGGATTTGAATGAAGTGTTTGAAATCTTCTAGGCTATGTGTCCATGTTCCCCACGTCATCTAAGTATCTAAAGTAATTGGTTGATGCGTTAACGCCGAGTCCTTACCGTGTGGGTCACGAATCGTTTATGAAATTTTTTTCTGACGCGAGTAATTTTAATGGTGTTATTAGGAGATGAAATGCATCCACCCCATGCAGCAGTTTCACATGCCCGTAAATGAGCACCGGTGTGAGGGTAACATTTCCCTCTGTGCTGCTAAGTTTTATGGTTGTTTTCTTCCAGGAAATGAGATGTTTTTTGCTGTTTTTTTGCGGGTAAAACAGTCATCTTCACCATAATAAGAGTAGATACACAGTAAAGGTCCATCCTACTCTCCACCAGTCGAACATCATCTCTTCCTTCCTGTTATGTTCCTCCTACGTGGCGTGTGGGCTGGAGCCTGAATTATCAGGGTCGGGTTCTGACAGCATCTCTCCAGCTGATGTTGGACGTCCTGTTCTGTTGGCCAAAGCAGTATAAAGAACTCGGCCCATTCATGAGATGAAACTCATTTAACCATCTCCCCCTCTCTCCCTCCATCTCCATCTTCCTCTCCCCCTCTCTCCCTCCATCTCTATCTTCATCTCCCCCTCTCTCCCTCCATCTCTATCTTCATCTCCCCCCTCCCTCCCTCCATCTCTATCTTCATCTCCCCCCCTCCCTCCCTCCATCTCTATCTTCATCTCCCCCTCCCTCCCTCCATCTCTATCTTCATCTCCCCCTCTCTTCCATCTCTATCTTCATCTCCCCCTCCCTCCCTCCATCTCTATCTTCATCTCCCCCCTCTCTCCCTCCATCTCTATCTTCATCTCCCCCCTCCCTCCCTCCATCTCTATCTTCATCTCCCCCTCCCTCCCTCCATCTCCATCTTCATCTCCCCCTCCCTCCCTCCATCTCCATCTTCATCTCCCCTCCCTCCCTCCATCTCCATCTTCATCTCCCCCTCCCTCCCTCCATCTCCATCTTCATCTCCCCCTCCCTCCCTCCATCTCCATCTTCATCTCCCCCTCTCTCCCTCCATCTTTATCTTCATCTCTCCTTCTCTCCCTCCATCTCTCCCCTTCTCTCCCTCCATCTCTCCCTCTCTCTCCCCCTCCCTCAGGTGCATTGTAATGACAGTCACCATCTGGGTTTACTCGTCCCTGATCTCCTTCCTGCCGGTGATGCAGGGCTGGAATGAAATCCCGGGCCGGGCCTACAGCTCGGGGCAGGACTGCGTCTTCGTCACCAACTGGGCCTTTGCCATCGTGGCGTCGTCTCTGGCCTTTTATCTGCCTTTCCTCATCACCTGCACCATGTACTTCTTCATCTACCGCGCCTCGCGGCTCAAGGCCTCGCGAATCGGCTCCCAGACCCTGGAGCTGCACTATCACCCCGACAGCCGCCGGCCCAACCACCTGCAGCTGGAGAACAAAGCCACGCGCACCATGGCGGTCATAGTGTCCGTCTTCGTCATGTGCTGGCTGCCCTACTTCCTGTTGAACGTGGCGCTGGCAGCGGGCGGCTGGGGGGGTCAGAGGTCACTGCCCCTCGGGGTCACGCTTCTCTTCAAGGTCATCACCTGGCTGGGCTACTGCAACTCTGCCATCAACCCCGTGCTGTACGCCTTCCTCAACCGCGACTTCCAGCGGGCGCTACGACGGCTGTTCGTCTGTCGCGGCCGCCAGCGGTCTGTTTCCGTTGACATCGGGGAGGACATGGTGTCAATTGTCACCTTCTCCCGGACCGCACCAGAGCCCGAATACGAGGGCAAACTCCCAGCCGTCATGTCCAACGGAGCGATCAAGAGCCAGGCTCCGCGGTGGCAGGCCAGCGATACGGTCGTGCGCGTGACGAAGCTAACGAGCCCCGTCACGAACGCGGGGCGCACCCCCAGAAACACCAGCTAATGCCAAACCAACCCCGCGCCCCAATACGCAGATAATCAAAAAACTGCCCTCATCTCATCTCCAGAATTCAAAGAAATAAAAGGGAAATATGAGATCAGAAAATTAGTTTCTGAATTTTGTTGAAGTGTTTTTGTCTATCCCTTCCGAGAGGTACTGTGTTTTTTTTATTTAATTAAAATGATAGACAGAAAAAACAATGAATGCAAGGTGGCCACCGCGGTTTGTCCAAAAAAAAAAAAAAAAAAAAAAAAAACACAAAAATTGAGCCGTTGACTGCAATAGCTGACCCAGGATCAGATTTCCCTGCTGTGAAAGACAGGACTGACCCTGGAATATCTGCGCAGATGATTTCCACAGAGATCACAGGTCAGTCTCACCGCTCGCCGAACACAAAGAGCCACAGCTGTAGCCAACCAGAGAGAGACCAGAGACGGGGTAAGAGAGACATCTGAAATTCGGGAGAAAATCTGTTAATCTGTGCGTTTGTAACAACGCAGTAAAAGCCTTTGGTGTTTTTCAGTGCAAAACAAGTCTGCACATGTTCACTGGTGAGAAACTAATGTGCAAATCCCCATAGCAACCACCTTGTAGGAACCATACAAGAACAATTTTGAAATATGTACTTACAGGGCATTAACTGTATTTTTATTCTAGTTTTCACTCTCACAAAGCGACCAAACAATTTAGTCAGTATCATTTCTTAGCAGATTTGGACAGGTCCCCAGCATTCACTCCGTACATTTTTGTTCCTTCAGCTCCCTGAGGTGTAACAGCAGGGATTTTCACTGCGGAGCAACTGCCTTTCAATGAGTTCTGTCTCACATAATCAGCGGGTTACTGTTCAGCAGAGGTTTCACATGGAAATACTAGAAAACGATTTCTGATTTTCTTTTGTCATTTCTTTCAGGTTTATTTCTCAATGATACACTTCCTTGAAGTCTTAAATACTTCCTGTGTTATCGGGGTTGGTACATAACTGCCTACCCTGTGACCGCAGTGACCTGTGAGGGTTTGCAGGGCTGATGTAGCTGCTGTTGGCTTTAGGACCGCAGGAGCGGATGGACTTACCCTAAAAACAAAAGAGCGACAGATGAGTTTCTCTCTCTTTTACAGGGCTGGCTTCATAATCAACTGGCCTGAACTGATGTCTCTACACAACAGTGAAGAACAAGGCTGATTTTGATGAGCGTTTGGAAAGCATTTGAGGAGTGTTTTACAGTATTGTCGCTTGTGTCTGATTAAACTTCATTCAATTCCAGTAGATGAATGATGGGTGATTTTGGGGCTATTAAAACAATAATTGTTTCCACTAAAGTTCCTGAATGTTTAAAACTGCAACATTGACAAAAACGATGACGCGTCTGCATTTGCAACCGCTTTTGGAAAAAACCAGGGCTATAACGATATTCAAATTACTTCTCTACTTAACAAAGCACAGGTTCAAAAATCAATGTTTTGCACAATCTCCTCCTCGCATGATTAAAAAGGTGAATTGAATTGTAATTAAAGCTGAGAGATAAAACATGGTTATTTTGTTTACGACACAAATTAGACTTTTTTCCTGCTTGATTTCTGCTCCCGTATCTTCAGTTCGCAGTAGTACCTCCAAACTTCTGCAGCCATTGAAAAGCTTCCAGGAATAAATTCTGTGGCTCTTGTATATTCTGTTGCTATGACAGCCAATTATCAGCATGACAGTGAAGCTTCCAATCAACAAAAACACGCCATGAATCATAAGGACGTGGAAGGGCCTCGCACCTTCCAGTCAAGTATTTGAGGTGGCCTCCAATGTTGGATTGATGGATTGAGTATTTTATTGCTATTAAGATTTATTGCCCAGCCGTAAGTCAGTTACTGCATGCTGGTTGAGGCCCTTGAGAAAGGATTTCAAACCTCTATCCATTACTCCTGCTCAGGGTCATGTTTGACTGGAGTACATGACATTCCTTTGGATGAGATGCAGGAATGCACTTTGGACAGGTTAGCTCTGAGCCAACGCCATCTTTTAAAAAGCATATCATATCAGTGATACTCAACATTCACTTTCATATCAATACAAGAGAGCAACAAAATCTACCGTATGGTCCAAACCGACAAAAGGGCTACTGTGACAGAAGCAACTTCAGATTTTTTGATGGTGACGGGAGGAATATATCATAGCACAGTGCGTCGCACCCCGTAACATTTGGGGCTTTATAGCCATAGGCTGACCAGAATGCCCATGGTAAACTCTGAGCACCATTAAAAGTGCCAACAATGGGCAGGCGAGTGTCGGAACTGGATCTTGGAGCACTGGAAGGTGGCCTGGTTCAATGAATCGAATATTCTTTCACGTCATGCAGATGGCTGGGTGAATGTGCATTGGTCACCTGGGAAAGAGATGCTGACTATGGGAAGAAGGCCGCCTGTACCATTTTCCCTGAAACTAGACAGTCCGGTCGGCTGCGACCGCATGGGTGTAGCCCCTGAAAGCCGGCTTCTCCCGTTTTGCGATTTCGGCCAATACTATCATCATGGCAACCGAAATCGATAGGTGTTATAAGTGAAGTATATCACATGTCCATATTAAATATGAAAGTAATCGGTCCAAAATTACAGCCTGTACTGCGTCCATAAGGAAATCTCTATGTTTTGCCACTAATGTGCATATAATTCGGACAATACCGTCGCCATGGCAACCAAAATCGATAGGTGTCATAAGTGTAACACATGATCATACCAAATATGAAAGTAATCTGTCAAAAAATTACTGCTTGTACAGCATCCACAAGAAAGTGTCTACGGATGTGGCGGCGGCGGCGGTGGAGACGACACGCGCGAATCCGTAGTAGCCGCCCGACTTTGAGCGGGGGCTACGATAATGCGCATCAGCGGGGTGCATGTGTGCCCGTTACCTGGGGAAAATTTGGTACCAGGATGACCAGTGGGAAAACAACCAGCTGGTGGAGGAAGTGCGAAGCTCTGAGAAATGATCTGCAGGGAAACTCCAGGTCCAGGCATTCATGTGGACATAATTTTGCACAGTCCATCAATCTAAACATCAGTGTGGACCAGATAGGGCTCTTTCAGCTGGACACTGCTCATTACCACACTGTACAACTTGTCTGGAAACGGTCTGAGGAACAGCGAGAGTTCAGGCGCCAGACACTACACCATACCTTCAGAGGTGTTGTGGAGTTCAAGCTTCGACAGATCGAAGCGGTTTTGGCAGCACACACAGCATCAACAATATTACAGAAAGATGGTCACGATGTTTGGCTCATTGGTGAAGACACTTTAATGGAGGATTAACGGCAATAGCATTTTATTTATAATGTTGATAGATCAACAATAAACTAAGGAACTTGCCGAGAGACTTGCAGTTATCCCTGCTAGTTCATATACTTTAAATAAAATAGCGCCACGGGCTCTGCAGCTCACCTAGATTGTTTGTACTGGTACAGGCTGTTTACGCCATGAACAAACTTTGGTTTCCTCATGGGCAGGAACATATGCACAGAGTCTCAGCTTTATAGGGCCGGTGGTTTAGGACATGATGTTGTTTAAACACCTTTGAACATGGGCGTGGCCTAAGTGCTGCAGTCAAATCAAGGTCAAATTTTAAAATTTCACAAAACCTGTCAAATATGTTTTATGGGTCACTTCCATCTACCCATATACCAAATATCAGGTTAATCGCTTCAAAAACGGCTTCACAATGGCTCCATATGGCATTTTCATATTTTGGTTTTGGAGAAGATGTTTATGGACGATGACGCCGCAGCCGACAGACAGACGGCCCACAATATTAACCCACCGGACCTACGGTACAGGTGAGCTAACAAGGGAAATAATGCACACGGAACAACCCAAAACTTGTAAATAGATTATGAGCATCTCCCCCATTTTCTGCATTCAAAACTGATACACACTGATGAAACAACCAGCCGGAGGCAACAGAACTCTTGGGCCTTTCAAAACAAAAAAGGAGACACAAAAGGCAGAAATGTCATAGAATTTTTTTTTTTATTAAATTTAGACTTGTAAGAAGTCACAGTATTCCAAATGCACTTGACAATTATTGCATGAAGTGCATTCATATATACCACCAACCCAAATGGATTGATTTCAGCAATAAACATAAATTAAAAACAAATAAACATATTTACATTGCAAGAGAAATGAAGTAGGATTGTGCTTAGACGCCAGCTCCATTAGAGGAGGAAATGATTTGTGACAGTAGAAAGAGCGATTCAGCTTCCAAAAGTCGGCGAGGGGAAAAGGAGAAACCAAAATGGCCGCTCTTCTAAAATGGGGGAAATGGATCAGTCGCTTCGGCAGGGTAATGATGTGGAATCTCAACTCTTGAAGATGCAAGTGATTCTTTGAACAGGACACAGATGTTTACAACTTCACACAATAAGGCCCTGAAAATGACTGTAAAGGCTTTGCTCAGCTCCTTTCTAAAGGAGAACTCCAAACTTGTGAAAGGACTTGATTTAGAAACATACACCTGAATGTGGGCCTCCTGATTTGCCCAAACATGGGCCTGTGAGAGTAGGCGCCACTTAGAGATGGCATGGGGAACATCTTTTACATCAGGCCTCACTTTCTTGAACACAAAACCCGTCTCAGACAAGAATCCTGACCAACCACTACACCATGCAGACACCGGCCAACAGCATTTCGATCATGATTACCCAGGAACACCCAGCCAAAAGCATTTAGGTCATGTTCAGCCAGGGTCGCCAGCAGGACTGACTGAAGGATTCCTTTTCAGAGGTCCAGCCTGCCCTTCTAGATCCACTTAAGCCGCTTTGGTTTCATTGGAGGTTCTGACCAAGGTTCCACCAGAGTTCTCCATTAGAACCTTCTTTTCAGGCCGTTATTGGACATGATATTTGAGGAAACCAACATGAAGTGGCGTTTGATCTTGTACTGTAGTTCTCCTTCCCAGCTGCCCAACCCTGTTCCAGCAGACTGAAGATCATCCTGTCCAAACAAAGCACACCTCATTCAACAGTGAAGATCTCAATCAGCTGCTAATGAGAAGATTCAGCTCTCGATATCTTGAGTTCAGCTGAAACCTTCATGATGGTGCACCTGCAGGACCTGGGTTGGGCAGCCCTGCTCGGCATCGAAGATCAAGACTAAAATTGTCAGTCGGGCGGGTGGTGTACATCTAAGATTCAGACCATCCAGCAACACTGATAATGAGGGGGGGTCTGAGATAATGACGGGATCTGAGATAATGAGGGGGGGTCTGAGATTTAATTCAGGAGGCGTTTCGGTCAGTCAGCATCTCATGATGTGTCTAAATAGTCTTCCGTAGTCTCTGTTTGAGTATTGCCCCATTGTCAGCCACTCATACCCAAAACTCCAGTCTATGTGGGGCAGCAGCATACTGCGCTGGGGTGAGCATATAGCAGTGATCTACACCCTAAGTCCTGTTCAACCACAATCCTGTGGGTATTTACACCAGCACTAGTTCAGAACTCTGCACTTATCTTACCTAAATCTCCAGCTGGGAAATGAGGTGCCCTTTGCTTTGGTTGGAGTAAAAAGCTTCGGGTTGGTAGCTCTCCAGGAACAGGGTTGGAGACCCCGAGCATAAAAGGTTAGAACCTGGCCCTTTGGGGATGTCACTCAGCAAATGGGGCCCAGGTTCTAACCTTCAGGTCCAGTGTAGAGGGTCAAGCCCATCAGAACGACAGAACCATCTCTGGGCCAGGCCACCACGGCCAGGAGATCCACTTTGGTCCTTCTGGTTTGACCATCGTAAGAAAGGATGACCACCAGGTGTTTATAGAGGGCTGTAGACATGTTCATCATCTAGTATCAGAGTTATGGTGTCTAAATAAACAGGCAAAACTGCCATAGAATACACACTCCTTTAGCCGTATGGAGCGAACATTGACCTGACAGGTGGAAATGGAAGTAAAGCTAACTTGGGTTAGAAGTACACTTGGTGGATTTGATTGCACCCGTCTAATGCTGACGCATCAAACACACCGAGAAAAGCCTTCTCCTACATTTCAGTTCTTCCCAGGGTCTTCCTCGCCATGACGTCAGAAGAGTCAGAGAAACCCTTTCATAAATCAAGACAATAACCCTCACATCAAATTACCCAACACCCAACACCAGTCTGGATCGTCCTCTCCTTCTGTACAAACTCCATTACCAGCACATGAAAAGCAGGCGACATTTTAAAGAATCGAACCCCATAAAGCACCCAACACTGCAGCAGGAACCCTAGAATTCATTTTTGAATGTTTTCATCCCAGACAGACAAATCCATGCAGCGCTGAACACAAATTCCCCTTTGGCTCTCAATCACGGCACGCTCGCAACGATAACACCATGGTTACCGACACATTTCGCACCCGCAATCATCCCAAACCAAAGGACCTGCTGTTTCGAGACACATACACTGTACAGGATTGGTGAAGCTTGCCCTTCGATTCAGGATATAAAAAGTAAGCAGTCTAACATTATTTACACCATCAGGAGAAAAAAGCGTGGAAAGAACCATCGGCTCAAGTGTCAAAGGTACCAAAGCTGTAGAGATCAACGGAAGAGCGAGTCCCGCTCGAGTTCTCGAGAGCGTCTCAGGAGTGCGAGCGGCAGACAGGGTACGTGTCGCTCAGAGAGGCTACAGTTCAGACGGACCACTGGGGTGTGCGGGGTCTCCCAGGGCATAAAGCAGGGGTCATCAGGTCCCAAACGGAATTCTGTTCCAAACGAGTAAGGATGAGAAACGGAGGGACTGAATACTGGCAGGTGTGCGTATGTGTGTGTGAGAGGAAGTGTGTATGTGCTGTGCTTTTTTGCGCTGTGTGTGTGTGTGTGTGTGTGTGTGTGTATGCATATGCGTATGTGTGAGTGTGAGAGAGATAAGGCATGTGTGTGTGCACATGGAACATCCCTAGTTGGCAGAACTTATATGCAAGATCAGGAGATGGCATGATTGGCTGGGTGGGACATTAGGGGTGGGGAAATAGTCCGTGATTGACAGGAGGGGTGGGCGGGGGTGTGTGGAACTGGCCGGCAGTAGTGGGCGGGGCTCAGGAGCTGGACTGGCTGGATTGGCGGGCAGGACGGCCAGTAGAGGAGGAGCTGTAGGTGCGGGAGCGCTGGCGCAGGGTGAAGCGACAGGGGACGTCCAGCTCCTGCAGCAGAGGCGTCTCTGTGATCTCCAGCGCCTCGGGCCGCTCGGCAGGGGAGGGAGAGAGCATACAGCCCACCATCTTACACTGTACCAGGGAGGGAGAGAGAGAGGGAGGGAGGGAGGGCGGAGAGTTTAAGTCTTCAGATGAACATTAATTCAAAGAAAAATCATTCTACAATTAAAACAGTTTGGAACAAACACAAAAATGGCATATAGCCACAAGCAGCAATTAAGGGAGGCCAAGCAATAAGAGGCAATTATGAATTTTGAAGCAGTAAAGACGAGCACTGTGTGAATTTTTTTTAAAAATTGCTAGTTCATGGCACATAATTATTCCTTGCCCTGCAAATTAATGATGATCTGCCATTGTTCAGCAAATCAAATCGTTGCTAATAATGTATTGGCTGCTGATGTCCTCTCGTGCATTCCAAGGAATGTTAGTGGCTTTGACACAGATGCAGTATACCGGAGCTTAAAGGAGTTTTCAAACAGTTACTGCGCACGCTCATAAGTTACATCCCAAGACAACGAATCTACTCGACTGCAAGTCCTAATCTGATTCCAGCCTTGCCAATCCTTCTTCATCTTTGCATTGTATCTGTATATTTTCGTCACTCAGGTATTATATTTTCTGTACTAAGGACTATCCTATGGAAATTGAGGGTTCAAAATGCCAATTTAGCCATTTAGCCGAAGGCTATGAGGAATGCAAGCTCGTTTGCCAACCTCCAATAAACATCAAAGAGGAAGAATATCTCTTCTTCATGGGTTTCTGCATAGCTAGCTTCGTCGCATACCTACGATAGCCACGTAGCTAACGTTATCTAGCAATTCGACTAGTCGTCTGATGTAGTTTTAAGTGAAGTCGCTAGCTAAGTAGTTACTTAACGAACAAAATTTGCAAGTGAAATATAAAGTTATCATGGATATCTGTGCAGCTAGCCACATAGCGTAGCCGCTATAGCCACATAAGGAACGTTAGCTAGTACAGGGTTCGAACACATTTTTCAAGGTCAAATTCAAGCACTTTTCAAGCACTTTTAAGGGTCATTTTCAAAATTTTCCAGAACCTTATCGCTGGGGTTAAATGTAAAATACATACAGTGTTTCCCCTAGGTTTACAGCCTTGGGGGGGGGGGGCTCATGTGTTACTTTTAATAACAACATTCAATTTTTACAAGATTATATATATCTCAATTTATACAATATAACATAACTGAACAATTATTTGAACTAAATCGGCTCCTACTCACTGCAGAGTGAGTGTGAACATCCTGACCAGCCTGGGAGTGTTTAAAAACGCAGATATTTTGGCTTTTCAGACAGTTGACGTGACATGTTCTCCTCCGCTCTCTCTGTCCGCTGCTGGGAGTGTGCTTGTGTGTGTGTGTGTGTGTGTGTGTGTGTGTCTTGTGCTCTGTGTGTGCGTGTGTATGCCAAGACCAGAAACAGAAATGATATGCCATCGTATAAATAAGATGGATAACATAAGGCTATTTAGTTTGTTTAATAAAAGGACAAGGTCTAGACCTGTTCTACAGGACAGGTAACCTTAAATGACTTCTGTTGTGATCTGGCGCTATATAGAAAATAAAACTGAATTAAATTAACTCGACCTTCAAAGGGTCGTTGAACATTTTAGGTTTTTGTTGATAAGAATCTAATCGGCTGACGTGTTTTTAATAGGCTATATTGAATTTATTTTGTTATTAACCAGTCAAAACAAATTCTGTTCATGGGATTATCCCCGCCGTCTGAAAGCTGAAGGAACCGTGTCCTATAGGGTTACCCCTTTTCACTGTAATCAGTAACCAGCCATTATAAATACATAACCAGCCAAAACAAAGTCGTTGCATTATGCATTTAAGATATTTTTTCTAGATTTAGCAGAAACAACCTGATATTAATTTGTCGGTGGAAAACACCTCGGCTAGATTAATTTGTGACCACTGTTATTGCATTGATTACAGCGGAACCTCAGCGTGTAGCGCCTCTGAAGTCAAACATTTCGTGCGGTGGGAAGAGTCTTGTTCAGTTACCCCTTTATAGCAGATCTGATTTGATTTTATAGTCAACAACCAAAAAAAAAAAAAAAACCCACACGCACAACCTTGTCATTATTTATATAGGAGTTTATTTTAGACTAAAGTAATTGCTTTAATGGCTTTTCGCATCGCCTCCCATCTCTGCCTGCTGAAAAGGGAATCGTAAACCAAAAATGTTCAACTTCAGAGGCGCAACAAACTCGGGTTCAGCTACCATCTCTGCAGTAACAACGGTCACAAGTTAATCCAGCCGAGGTGTTTTCAACCAAGAAATTGATGCCCACTTGTTTCAGTTTGGCATATGGAGTGACTTGGACCGCTTATCAATTGTGATGTTTCGAAGGCCTAGCAGGTTTACCCACCTAAAGTGTGTATTTTAATATCATCTATCGATATCGAATCCCGGGTGAGGTTTCATTTCTTTGTTTTGATTTTTTATTTTGAAGAGCAAGAAGATTAAACTCGATTTTTAAATTGTCACACGGCATCACAACTGTCAACAATCAATGAAATACTTGAACTGGATAAATAGATAACAAGTAAAATTGGATTGTAATTGTTAAGGCATTTGCACGGACAGCTAAGGCCAGCGGAAAATCTTCTGCTGCTGTGAGGAAGACCCGACTTTTGTAAAAAAGTCACCAGTTAACAGGGAAACCCGTTGATCCGTAACACCGGCCGTACTCGCCTCCATTCGACGTTACCCTTTTCTGGATCACAAACGTGATTAATGGTGCGTTAATTATTCTTTAGCGTGTTATGGTTTCCCTATTAATCATATGCATCAACGTGTAGGCTACATTTTTTTCTACAGTCAATGCTTAACACGTTAACTTTGACAACCCTATATATTTTATATAATTTAGTCTGTAAAACCGCTAATTCAGCTAACGTTAGCGGTTAGCATAAACGAAGTGTTAACGTGCTGCGTTGGCCTAAGTTACTCAAAAAGTCTTAACCTTTCATGTGACCGGAGAGTGCAGACTCCCCCATCGCACAAACCTGCAAATCTGTTTTGCAGACCTTGCATGTGGCCACTCATGGGTTCGGGTCCTCGTTTTATCCAGTGTTTGTATTTATCATTTTCAAGCCAACGCTTCGTTGAAATGGCAGCCTCCCCGGCATTTTGCCATCTCCTGCTGCCTCTCTTCAAGGGGCGGGCGGGCGGGGTTACACACAGACTGGCTGGTCGCAGAGAGGAGCAGAGAGGCTCAGGAGCCCAGGCGTAAAAAATCTCCACATACGTTTCTCTTACTGATTTTATTGCTCCTTGTAATAAGCAAACTATCCAGTCTGATCCCAATTTTTTGAAAGACATAGAGTTATAATGTCAAGCACTTTCAAGCACTTAAACTAAAATCCAAGCACTTTTCAGACCTTGAAAACACAACATTGAAATTCAAGCTCTTTCAAGGATTTCAAGCACCCGTACGAACCCTGGTAGTAATTCAGCCAATTGTCTGATGATGCTATTTAAATGAAGCAAGTTCAGTAGCTCGCTACTTAGCTAACAAAATTTGTGTGTGAAATGAAAGATTATAGTGGAGATCTGCATTTGTCTGCTACTTTAACTTAGTATTTGGTAGCAGCTTCCAAATCATTCACCACATAAGCTGCATGCATCCAGTTCGGCAGATGTCCCAGTCATTTTGATATGAAAACGCCCATAAACAGTCAGCGGATGTGAGCGTGAAATTTTCGAAATTATAAGAGTTCACAGTAATCATGATGACACAGCTCCTTTAAGACATATTTGGGATTCACAGAGCCACCTAATGTCAGAGAAGCACCAAAATTGATGTACTAACATAGAATCTCATACGATGTAAATGTGCAGAATTCTGTCCAAATTCAGTCAAATTTATACAGACAGTTCACAAGTTATAACAGTTTCAATACAATTGCCCACATCCTCATCATCTGAATCACTTTAAGAATCATTTACAGGACCGGAGTATCATATTTCCCACTTATTCCACAGATTTTCTGAATAAAACCCGGTGATGATGGCTCAAACACTGAGGGAGTGGTAGTGAAAAAACACTTTAGGACAAATTTCTAAATAGCATAAAATCTACCCATATCCAGACAGGAGCAGCTTAAATGGATAGATCTGTCTGGACCCACAAAATCCAGAAAAACAAGAATTTTGTTTCTGACACCTAAAAGCTTCAGAAGTTAAGGGTCATAACAAAGTTTGTTGTTAAAGCTCCTCCAGGAATGGCAGATTCATTCCAAAGTTTGTATTTCAGGCCAAAATATACTCAGGTTTCATGTTGATCGGTAATTGCTTAGCCTGTCAAATAGCACCTCTTACTTGATTGGCCAACAGTGGCCATGCTTTCAAAGATTTCTCTGCTCATTGGAGGCACAACTAGAAATTTCCGCAGAGTAACATCAGGCAAGATGAAAACCATTTTGGGCAAATGGTAGAAGAGATGTAAGCAATTTTGGAATTTTGTCTCTTACAGTGCCACCTATAGGTCAATTGTAAGAGAAATTTTACAGCACACTCAGACATTATACCTGCACATGCCCACCAAGTTTGAATACAATAGCACAAAGCAATCGGGAGACATGACACCTTTTGTAAAGTAAGCTCTGCCCACATCATTTGAGGGAAATCTTACAGCCAGTTATAGCAATACAAAATGAAATATCAAAATTTCAAAAAGGCACATTTTTTCAGCTTAGTCCAAACATCTCCTGTATTAAATTTTGCAATGATTACTCAAAAATTGCAGAAGTAAGGAAAAAACCACTTTGAACAAAATGGCGGAAAATTCGCAAATATGCAACTGGGAGTGGTCCCTATGGATGGATTTTTCCAGGCGCGTTGCAGATGTGGCAGATGTGTAGGATGCAACACCCACACTTTTTTTGCGAGACCAAACCGAACCAAACGAGATTAATTAGCCAACGTAAAAAAGGGACACCTGCGGACCACCCCCAACACACACAGGCCAAGGCTACGCACATTGGTCACTCAGTTTGAGTGATAGACCCTCCAGCCAATCACAGCAAATCCACCAGGTGGCATCGGTGAAGAGGGAACCTCAAATCAGTAGCGTTCGAGTAACAGCAGCAGCAAGGACTCGGCAGCAGTCTGACTCAAGGTGAGGTCGTAGCAGATGTAAATTGCCGACTACATCACAATGAATTAGTGAAGCAAAATTCGCTGTCACAGTGATGAAATGCAGTCATATGTACTTAATATCCATCATGAAACATATGAAATAGGCGCCTTGTTCATCTCTGTGAGAGACAGCCGAACCACCTCAGCTAGCTTGTAGCTTCTAGTGTTACATTGCCAGCGAATTTCACACTATTTAAGTTAGCAGCGAACTTTTCAAAAGCCGTGTTTTCGTTCGTGTCACAAGACGTATTCACTGTCTCAGTGTTATGTTATTATCCATGAATGAAATGGCTGCTTAGAGCCAAACTGTGTTGCTATAAAGTTAGATAGCGAGCTCGGTATGATGTTAGCGCAAGTGTGGTTAACGGTTCAGTTTTCGTGTCAACGCAGATTTCGTCCTGATGTAAATAATGCGTTTTTCTCGCCGATTCTGCCGTTGGTTTCGGGTCTCTTACGTTTTTCTTTCCATAGCAGCAGTGTTTTTTTAGAGTTTGTGAAGAAATACAGCGTGAAAATGAGGTAAAAGCCAATAAAAACGCAAAACTTAATGAAATGTCAAATCCCCATTGTGTAGTACCGCTTACATCATTTATATGTGAGGTATGCATGGTTGTGTGGCACACGAAAAACGACATTAGCAGGTTATAAACCACAATTAAAAAGCCCATTTAGCATCATTAAAAGATTTTATTTTGCTAATAATATTTAAAACCTTTCAAATTCAATCATATTTTGTTTTCAGATAGTCCCAATCAATACTCACAAAATTTGAAAAAATGAAAAGGGGTTGCTTGATAAGAAATCTAGTAATGGGGTGGATAAACTAACAATATGAGTGTGTGGCATAATGTTGATGAGTGTAGGCTACATATTGAAAATGTGGATAATGTTGTGCAAACTTTGGATACACTTGGCTATAACTGTGTTGTGCTGATAACAGTAGTAAACAGAATATTCAAGTGAATATTTCACTTTCCTTTGATGCATAACCTATATTTAGAGATGAGTAAACCCTATATTTCAGAAACATGAAAGGTGTGTAAACTGAGTTTACTTGCGTTCAGCCTCCACAATAGCCTTGCTCAGATACACATTCCCCCCCGCGGACAAACTACATCCCCCACACTTTTGAAAAGCTTGATACGCCCCTGGTCTTGACTCACAGATTATGTGAAACAAGAATTTTGTTTCTACAGTCCACACTTCAAAAGTAAACCATAAGTTTGCTACTATACTACCTCCTTGTGGTCAATTGATTCCTTTGTCTAAGTGGGGGAGAGTGATGTCGAATCCATTTACCAAATTTGGGAGCTGTACACATTGCGGTTTTTGAGTTTTAGTTTTAGGCAGATTACGGCTGAAGAACGAGAAAAAAAAAGAAAAAAATATATATCAATTAACAATGACAGGGTTCCAATACTTCATGCTAGGACCACTGATAAAACAAAAACTGCAAGAAACAAGCATGAAATACTCAGATCCCTCGCCACAGGATTGTCGATATGGCCAAGACACAAACCGCGGGGGAGAAACAGACAGACCGAGTGGAGGACGGACAGAAGTATGAAAAGGCACATCTACACTACAAAATGTACCCATATACCGGTACTACATTTTGTTGTGAAATATTGAACGGTATACGAATACCCTACGCACCACTAGGGGGCAGCAGAGCAGCATCACTCACCTCCTGCGCGTTATTGCGGGCGAAGACCGGAGGAAACCGCAAGTTCTTCACTTCGGTAAGAGTCTGAGAGAGAGAGAGAGAGAGAGAGAATGTGAAAATTTCAAAGAAATAAGAAACACCTATTTTCACAAATTTAGCTGCAAAATCCCGGATTTCAAAGAGAGGAACGAGCTCTCAAAACTAAAGATACTCCTGGGAGAAGGAGACACGGCAGATCTAACTGCCCAGTACGTATCAGCATGCCACCACCTGAGGGACAGTGAGTGGCCCAGACGCACGCACGCACGCACGCACACACACACACACACACACACACACACACACACACACACACACATATGCATTCACACACACACATACACACAAATACATGCATAGGATATACTGTAAATATGAAATTAAACACTATAGAAATGCTTGTAAAAATATTAGATATGAATATTGTCATAATGAAATCCATTTTATTTATTTACATATTTTCTTATTAATTACTTATTATTATTTGTATTATTTATGTATATCATCACCCACTGTTTTGTTACCCGTCTGTCCAAAAATGCCTTGGCAATATTGTATATAATACAGTCATGCCAATAAAACTTATTGAATTGAATTGAATTGAATTGAGAGAGAGAGAGAGAGAGAGAGAGAGAGAGAGAGAGAGAGACACACACACACACACAGACACACACACATACACACACACACACACACACACACACACACACACACACACACACACACACACACACACACACACACACACACACACTCAGCACAGCATTCATCGGAGGTAGACCCCCATTCACTCACCCGAACTCTCTCCATCTGTGTGCGGAAGGGGCACAGCAGCTCGAACAGAATCAGCCCGAGGGAGTAGATGTCCACCTTGTGCGAGTACGAGCTGCCAGAGAGCTGCGGGACAGGAAGTGAGGGGGAAGATTTAAACCGGAGTTCGGGGGGTGAAACTACTGTTAGTACACGCATGTGCTGCCAGTCACAGGTTAGAGAAGAGGTTTACAGTAGGGTTAGCACTACCACATCCAGACAATATTTCACAGTTTTTTTCTGTTCTCTACAGTCATTAGCAGCGTGAAGTTCCTCAGGTCCCTGTTCAAGCTTTTATCCCATAACTCAAGTGGCACAGCAGTCTTTCAGCTGCAAATCTCTTAGGTAATGTGTTACCTGAATTCATTGCGTAAGTATGATTTTAAGAAAACAAACATGCACACAAAAGCATTCGAGCACATGCACACACAGATACACACACACACACACACACACACACAGATACATGCACAGCACACACTCATGCAAACATGCGTGACTACACACAGACTCACACAAATGTATTTCCGGTGGTGGGTAAGGTTTAGGGCTAGCAGCTGGCACGGTCGTGTGACACGGTTAGCAGGTAGCGGCAGTAGTGTAGTAGTGCTAGGGTTAGAGGTTGGTTCAGAAGTGTATTAGGGTTAGGGGTTGGGGTAAGTGGTTGGTGCAGTTGTGTAGTACAGTTATCAGTTAGTGGCAGGTGCAGTAGTGTAGTGGGGCTAGGTTTAGCAGTTAGCAGTAGTTGAGTTGTAGGATAATTGGTTAGCAGTTGGTGCAGTAGTATAGTAAGATTAGCGGTTAGAGGTTGGCACAGAGGTGTAGCACCGCTAGGGTTAGCTGCAGGCACCGTGGAGTAGTAGAATTAGTGGTTAGCAGTTTGCGCAGTTGTGTAGTAGGATTAGCGGTTGCTGCAGTAGCGGAGAGGGCCAGGCTAACAGTTAGCGATTGGTATAAAAGTGAAGTAGAGTTAGGGTAACCGTTAACAGCACAACACTGTAGTAAGGTTAGGGTTAGCGGTTGGTGTGGTAGTGTAGCAGAGTTAGGGTTAGCAGTTAGCGGTTAGTGCAGTAGTGTCATAGGATAAGGGTTAGCGGTTAGCGCAGAAGTGGAGTAGAGACCCTTACCTGCTCTGGACTCATGTACAGCTTGGTGCCCACTTGGCCCGTGTGCCTAGCGAAGGCTGGCATGGGCGTCAAAGCACCAGCCTCCTCATCCTCCTCCTGATCCATGGCGGTCACCAGCCCGAAATCCCCCACCTTCACCACGTCATCCAGCGTGAAGAAGATGTTTGAGGGCTGAGGACAGGAGGGGGAGATGGAGAGACAGAGGAGAGAGAAAGAGAGAGAGAGAGAGAGACAGGGGTACGGGTCAGCTCCAGATATCAAAACCTTCTCCTTATTACAATACAACTTACGTATTTACAAAAGTTTACAACACACCACTTTCACTCAATATCTCCCCCTGGTGGAGAGTGTAACTCAGTGCAGTGCTACAGTATCACCCCCTGGTGGAGAGAGTAACTCAGTGCATTGCTACAGTATCGCCCCCTGATGGAGAGAGTAACTCAGTGCAGTGGAGAGTGTAACTACAGTATCACCCCCTGGTGGAGAGAGTAACTCAGTGCTACACATGGCATTGCTACAGTATCGCCCCTGGTGGAGAGAGAACCCAGTGCATTGCTACCCCTAACTCAGTGCAGTGCTACAGTATCACCCCCTGGTGGAGAGAGTAACTCAGTGCAGTGCTACAGTATCGCCCCCTGGTGGAGAGAGTAACTCAGTGCAGTGCTACAGTATCACCCCCTGGTGGAGAGAGTAACTCAATGCAGTGCTACAGTATCGCCCCCTGGTGGAGAGTGTAACTCAGTGCAGTGCTACAGGATCGCCCCCTGGTGGAGAGTGTAACTCAGTGCAGTGCTACAGTATCGCCCCCTGGTGGAGAGAGTAACTCAGTGCAGTGCTACAGTATCGCCCCCTGGTGGAGAGAGTAACTCAGTGCAGTGCTACCTGGTGGAGAGAGTAACTCAGTGCAGTATCAGTATACCCCTGGTGGAGTGCTACACGCCCCTGGTGGAGAGTAACTCAGTGCAGTGCTACAGTATCGCCCCCTGGTGGAGAGTGTAACTCAGTGCAGTGCTACAGTATCGCCCCCTGGTGGAGAGTGTAACTCAGTGCAGTGCTACAGTATTGCCCCCTGGTGGAGAGTGTAACTCAGTGCAGTGCTACAGTATCGCCCCCTGGTGGAGAGAGTAACTCAGTGCAGTGCTAGTGCCCCCTCTGGTGGAGAGGAGAGAGTGTAACTCAGTGCAGTGCTACAGTATCGCCCCCTGGTGGAGAGTAACTCAGTGCAGTGCTACAGTATCGCCCCCTGATGGAGAGAGTAACTCAGTGCAGTGCTACAGTATCGCCCCTGGTGGAGAGAGTAACTCAGTGCAGTGCTGCAGCGGATGTTGCAGAGAGTAACTCCAGTGCAGTGCTACAGTATCGCCCCCTGATGGAGAGTGTAACTCAGTGCAGTGCTACAGTGGTGGAGAGTAACAGTGCAGTGCTACAGTATTGCCCCTGGTGGAGAGTGTAACTCAGTGCAGTGCTGCAGTATCGCCCCCTCAGTGCAGTGACAGTGCTGGTGGAGAGAGTAACTCAGTGCAGTGCTCAGGTTCCCCTGGTGGAGAGGTGTAACCCAGTGCAGTGCTGCAGTGTCTGGTGGTGACAGTGCTCAGTGCGAGACCTTCAGGTCTGTGCATGAGACCTTTGCTGTGCAGGAAGTGGACGGCCTCAGCGATCTGCAGGAAGATGGCGAGACACTCGTCCCGCGGTCGCTGGTCGGGGGTGGAGCGCTGCGTGAGCCAGTCTTTCAGATTCTCCTTCCTGCACAGCTGCATCTGTATGTACAGGTACACCTTGGGCGAGGCCAGTGGGCGGGGCCAGGGCGACGGAAGGACGGGGCACAGCGCCAGGCTGAGCGAGGAGGGGCGGGGCGGAGATGAAGAAGGGGCGGAGTCAGGGCATGAAGGGGCGGGGTCAGGGTCATGTGTGTGGGTAGAGGAGGAGGCAGAGCTACGCCTGCCAATCATGGTGTCAGGGGAGGTGGCCTCGGGGGTGTCACCACAGCCGGAGTCCTCGAAAACGATATCGAAGGAGGAGGAATCGCCGTGGCCGCGCGGGTACAGTTCGAAGGAGTGCGGCGAATCGGAGGCCTCGGGCTCCGGCTGGCTGTCCTGCTCCAGCTGCAGTGGCGTCGCCTGACCCTCAGGGGGCCCCACCGCGCTGCCCTCCCCAGCACAAGAGACTGGAGATGGCAAGCACAGCAGAGCACAGGAGGGTTCAGCCGGGCCCCCCGTTTCGTCCCCGCCTCCCCCTGCAGAGGAGGACGGAGTCAGCTTACACACTGGCACTTTCACAGACAGCGCCTCCATGTGGTCTGGAGAACTCAGCGGCCAGTCTGCGGTACTGCAGAGAGAGGGAACGAGATGAGGGTAAGAGAGCGAGAGAGGCGGAAGGAGGGAGAAAGACGGAGGGTGTGCGCGTGTGTGTGTGTGTATATATGTGTGAGTGTGTGTGTGTTTGTAAAGTGCACCTCGCATCCTTCAGCCAGCGCTGGTCCATCTGCTCCTGCCAGCCATCGGGGGGGCTCTCCTGCCAGGCGTTAAAGTAGCGAATGATGCCGGGGTGCTCAAGCTTAGCGAGAGCCTTCACCTCGCGCATCACCTTCTCCCGCGCCACCTCCCTGCAACATATCAGGAAACTACATTAGCCAGAGGGCCACAGACTCCCGGCAACCGCACACACATCAGGAAACTACATTACCCAGAGGGCCACAGACTCCCTGCAACAACACACACATCAGAAAACTACATTACCCAGAGGGCTACAGACTCCCGGCAACCGCACACACATTGGGAAACTACATTACCCAGAGGGCCACAGACACCCTGCAACAACACACGCATCAGGAAACTACATTACCCAGAGGGCCACAGACTCCCTGCACCAGCACACACATCAGAAAACTACATTACCCAGAGGGCCACAGACTCCCTGCAACAGCAAACACATCAGGAAACTACACTTCTCAGAGGGCCACATGCTCATGCAACAGCACACGCCAATCCGAACATCCTCAAGCATTTCAGTTAACATTTTGTGACCATCTACATCGACTCAGACCTCAGTGCTTGGCGGCCATGGGAGGCGTCTGTGCTTTACAGACGCACAGGCGGGCCAAACCATTCAAACTGAGAGGAAAATAGTTCCAACTTCTGTTCAACTACACTCCTACTCGTAACACATAAATTATGCATCATTTGGTCACATACTAGCAAATCACATAAATTATCTGAGTGCCAATACTAACAGAAATATACTATTTACAAAATATGTAAACAAGCGCGGATGCATATGTATAGTTTTTAAACATAACTACAAGCTGTCATGTGTGCGTTTGTGGCCAGACAAAGATTTCAATTTTTATCAAATGGCGGCCTCCCATTGGGGTTCGAGTCGCATGAAACCAATGTAAACAGGAAATCGAGTTAAACAAATCTGTTAAATTTCACAGCTAAACTCATGTAAAATTGCATTAAGATCAGTGGGATGTGAGGCTTTCTATCCTCAGTGTAAGTTAACATTTATGAAATAAAGAATTTTGTGGAGTTTGAGCTTTCTATCAATAACTATGTACATTTTATAAAACAGTGTTTGAATATGCCTTCGATGCCATTAAATGCTGTGTGTCCACAACAGTTCCTTATTTTCAAAAGTTTATTTTGAGAAAATAAAGCAGAACACCATCACAAATTTTGGCGATGTTAACAACAGGCATTTAATCTCTAAAACAGCCAATTAGATGTTGGTGGATGGTGTCTTTTTTTAGTATAAAATGTTAAGAATAGCACAATTTTTTTTCCCCCATTTTCAAGCCTTAATATTTTCTAGATTATTCATAAGAGAGGGGCAGAATTAGAATACAAAATACACAACATATATAGGAAGCTGTATGTGCAATACCAAATCCCTGTCTTTGAAATTAGGCTTTTTACAGTCCTTTAAATATGCTACCACAGGGCACAGAGTAAAATTTTCAAGCAACTTTAAGCACACAGAAATATATGATAAAATGGAGGGACACCTTTATTAGTCCATATTCCTCAAGTTATAGTAGCACATTTTCACCCCTGAAAATTTGCAGAACTCAGCTGAAATACTTGTCTAGATATAGCCATGTGAAAGTGGCTCCTCAGAAATAGCTGTTCAAAAAGGGCCGGAACTTAAGCTGGATTTATGGTTCTGCGTCGACTCCACGCCAAGAACGCGCCGTCGCCTCGGACGCTGTTGTGGACCTTCGAGGTTCAGCGTTGAGGTCGTTCGCGTGCTGTGCCGCGAAGCAATTCACCAACAAACCGCTAGGTGGCGTCAGGTTTCGAAGGACCCGTCGTGAAATCACGTGAGACTCGAGTAGAGTGGACCAATCAGTGCCCTTGCGGTCTGCGCCGCTTTGACGTGCAGTTAGAAAATTTTCGAGGTGCACAGCAGGCGCGAGAGGCTCTGATGGAGGTTCACGCATCGCAGAGGTTCTATAGAGCCACTGGCGGCCGGTTCGACGAGAACCAAAAATCCAGCTTTAGTTGCAAAAATATTTTTTTATGACAAAACTATTAGGAGTTGAGAGCTAAAATTTTGGATTTCTCCTGTTAGGAGGTGAATGCACCCACTGGAATTTTTTCAGGCAAATCGGAGATGGTCAAGTGGGAAGTTTCTCTGAAATTCAGACATTTGACTTGAAATGAGCTAGGGGTGTTACCCA
>CM056195.1:181073364-181133364 GCA_029692085.1 Gymnothorax javanicus | reverse complement strand
AGTCATTTCTATTGATTTATCCAACCCTGGTTGTCACATAAACACGATCACAACTCCATCTGACTCAAACATTACATTTTTTTTAAATGTTTACAATTTTTAGACTTTTTGGACATTAAACAGGCTGATGCATTTGCCACCAAATGTCTTTGCTGAAGTTTTTGGCAGTATGCTTTTGGCAGTATGTGTACGTTGATTTCACATTATCTACTTTAGTTTCACTTTCGAGATTACTTATAAGACTTAATTGAAAGTAATTGAAAGAAAACTTTTATTTAGCCCTTGAATTATTTTTTCCCTTCAAAATATAGAGTCATCAGTATTTGAGTGCAATGCAGAAATATACCAAAAACATGCATTTTGCAATACTAGTGATTTAAGCAAATATGTTCGTAAGCAATATGCATACTTTCAAAAGACCAATAGCCTACAGTTAGGAAACCTCAGAAAGGTGTTTTGAAAAACCCAGGATATACGAACAGGACCGCTAACACAGAAAACCAGAATTGCGAATGTAAGACTTAACAATAAGGTTACATGGGATGACAATAACTTACTACGTACTGCAGCAGTTAACATATGTCAATATGGTACAAATGCATTCAATAGGCATGAAAATTACTTATAAATATTTATTAACAAATAATTAATGTATTAGCAATTATTTATACATTAGCACAGCACAGGCTACCCTTATAATTGATCATAAATGAACAAATAAATTCACTTTTTTTCAATTACTGTATTAACGGCATGAGCTGATATATGTGTAAACATGAATTAATTATGATACTGCTAATTTTTCAGCAGTTTGCACGTAAAAACAACATTACTTCATGCCAATTAATATACTCATGAAAAAAACATGTAATGTATCAGTAAATTCATGGCTAATGAGCAGTGCATACGTATATGTGCATTGCTAAAGTACTGTACGAGCGATCTCTCGCACATTAGGTGTCGACTCTCTGCTTGTTGAAGGTTTAAGCTGAGCTGTATTCCTGAATCCCCCCCCCAGCTGTGTTCAGAGGGGAGGGGGTCATTTCCATTACATCTCACGTTCTCTGCGTGAGCCTTTTCCTCCCATCGACCGGCGAGATCGATATCGCAATCACGTGCGGCTCTCCGTTACGAAAGCGGTTTGGCAAGGCACTGAGCCCTGGTGCGAGACGGCATTCCTCTCTTCAGAGATAGTTAGCTGGTGTGGGTCAGACCGATCTAGAGCACAGGGCACAAACTGGATACTATCGTGTGTGTGTGTGTGTGTGTGTGTGTGTGTGTGCGTGCGTGTATGTCAGGCTTCGGCAGAAAAACCCACAGTAATGAGTAAGATCTGCAGCTAAAACAATCCGAATCCCAGTGCAGGAGAATTTTCAGCTTGAGTTCTATTAGTGGAATCACAGAGCAGTCATTTAGTGCACCAGGTCACAGGGGGTTCAGTGCGATTTACTGTTCAGGGTCACAAAACTACCAGCGCTGCTCTCCTGTATACTGAGCGTCTGATCAACTACAGGAGAGCCAGAGACTACTGTACACACCTGTAGTGCTGTGTGTGACCTGTAGGGTGTACAGTCGGTGAAGTCTTTGGTACCCTGTGTGGTCTTTAGAGTGTTAAATAGGCCTGCTAATTCTCCTGTAGTATTGTGTATGGCCTCTTGGGTATAAATAAGTAATGCTCTGGTAGTACCGTGAGTGGCCTGTAGGGTATTAATTAGGAAGGTTTACACCCTACATGCAAGAAAGCCAGTGGCTAGTTTACATTCCTTAAGGCCACTCAGTGAAGATACAGTGATGATCATTAGTCAGCTCAAGCTTTGGAATAACCAGCGAATCACTTTCATCGCTGGCGTATTGATTGCTCTAAATATTTTGATTCATAGCCATAAACTTTGATATCTACACTGCAGGAATTTCGACAGGTAAACCGCATATGAATCCGAGATCCTTGTATGATGTTACATAAGCTCTAATCTTAATTCATGAACATTATTAATGCATCTAAGAGCCTGTGTGACGATATAAAAAACACTGCGTTAGAATGTGTTCAAGGTTTATCTTGGCTGGCAGAGCTGATCATTTTGGTAAATTGTACTGGCTGCCGTCTGACCTGGGCAAGGAGTGGCTGTATCTCACCTTTGACCTCTGTACTGTTCCCATAGCAACCAATCATGTAAGCTTGAGACCAATAAACAGTCTCTGTACTGTTAGGCGATAACATCAGTTCCCGGACCATTAAAGAAAATTGAAAAAAAATCAAATTTTTGAAACCATGTCTTGCGGAGCGAGGCTTGCGCTGAGACGCTAGACAAATATCTCACTCCAGCCGGAGAAAATCTATCTAAATTTCAGCACAGTTAAATCCAATTTAGGAGGAATATCAGCACGAAATGAAGTCAAAGTACAGCATCACTTATGTGTCACCAGTTTATCTTTTTTGTCGTAGAGTCAATACGACAAATGTCAGCAGTCTCTTTTTCTCCGTGTCTGAGAGCAAGCCTTCGGAAAAACTCAAGGATGAATGGCTCTATTGCGGAGAGAGCTGAATGCGGTTCTTTCTGCTCGGAGATGGAACGTGTGCGGGCAGAAAGCACCTGGAACACCCAGCGCCTGCAAAGAAGCGGATGATTTATTCGCCTTGAATGTTCAGAAATGCTGAACCAACAAAGCAGAGGTCCATGGGTCAGAAAGTAAACGTGCGGCCACGTGTTTCGGCCCAATGCTAACGTACTACTGTGCTAATCCTCACCCTTATGCTAATGTTTTACTGCCCACTGCTAACATGCTACAGTGCTAAACCTCATCCTAACGCTTCAGTGTTAGTGCCCAACGCTAACGTGCTACTGCGGTAATCCTCACCCTAACACTACTGTGTTACTGCCCAGCTGTAACGTGCTATTGTGTTCACCTTTGCTCTAACTCTAACCTGTTAATGCTCAATGCTAACGTGCTACTGTGCTAATCCTCAGCCTAGTGCTAGCATGTTACAGCCCAATGCTAATATGCTATGGCGCTAACCCTTACCCTAATGCTGCCAAGTTACTGCCCAATGCTAACTTGCTATGACGCAAACTCTCACCCCAACCCTAAAGTGTTACTGCCCAACGCTAATGTGCAACTGCGCTAATCGACACTCTAACCCTAATGAGTTACTGCCCTAAACCTCAGCCAACCCTGAGAAAAACCCCCAGAAAACCAGCCACCTAGTTTCACTGATTCATGTTTGCTCCTGGCTGGAGGATTGTGTTGCCAGAATATCCAGGTGATATGAACAAAATCTAAGGTGTGACTGTCACTTTCTGAAGCTAGATTTTGCCCTCTGCTGAATCTTGACTGCCTCCGGACGACCGCATGCTAACTCCACTGGAACTCTCATTCAGAGCGACTGTATGCTAATTCAGCTCGAGTTCCCATTCAGTACGAGCAGCCTGCTGTGAGAAATCTGACATTAATCTCACAGATTAAGTTCTCAGAAACGGTGATGTGGATAGGTGGGGTTTTGCCTCCAGGCAAACTCTCCCTCACCCTGCCGCAGAGAGCCGGGATGGAGGTCAGGAATGATAAATGAATTTTCCTCTAGCTGGTGTGCAGCAGAACAATAAGCCAGTGAGAAATAAAAGAGCATGAATTGATAAAAACAAGATTCATGTATTTATGAGCGCATGCTAACTTCGTGATCAAAACTGCACTAAATATCAATAATAGCATGTATTTAATAATATATAATATAATATATATATAGATATATTATAATACATAATATATCTATTCGTACGAATGACCATAATAATTTACAAGTTTCTGTCCAATAAGAAACAAGAGCAGTAATATGAAAGTTTAGAAGCACAATGCTGCACATGTAGAGTTGATGATCAGTAATTTATGAGAGGAGAAGAACGCACCAGCAGCGATGGAGGCCAGTCGGACGTAATCGTAGCCCTTCTCCACGGCCTCATACGGGTACTCCTCCACCAACCGGAGTCCTATGAACACACACACCCACACGAGCACACTCACGCACGGATGCACGCGCACACATACAAACACACACGCGCAAGCACGCACACAAGCACGCACACACATACACGCACACACTCAGTGAGAGTACACTGATTCCGGTGTACGCACAGACATTGTTGGAGTGTGTGTGCAGGAAGAATACACTGATCTTCAGTAAAACCACATCCAGCTGCAAATGGCAGCATATGGCGGTATATTCAGTTATAGCACCTTTAATTACCCTGCTAAACAGTCCATTCACACTCTTAATATCAGATGCAAATGATCAATTATAATTACAACAGCATTCGTTTCTAAAGATTTAAATAAAAACATGCTTTCATTTTGCCCGTTAATGTTTTGTAGTAGTATGTTTTTCATCATTATGTAAAACAATCAGCGCTGCTACACAAGACACACTCAGAGCAATCAGACTTCATATTATCCAATCAGTGTATCATACTGTCGCAGTCCCCGCCCCCACATCATCACTGGGCAGTGAGCCTTGCCCCTAATTTCTGATTGGCTTGTGGCCCTCATGCCTATGTTTTTATTGGGTGATGGGCTTACATACTCTACATTCTGATTGGCTTGTGGCCCTAAACCCTACATTCCAATTAGCTGATAGGCCTAGTCCCTTTGTTCTGATTGGATCCTGGACCTTAGCTCTATGTTCTGATTGGCTGGTGGGCCTCAGCCCTGCGCTGTAATTGGCTGGTGGGCCTCACCCCTGCACTGTGATTGGCTTGTGTCCCTCACCACCACTTTCTGATTGGCTGATTGGTCTGAGCCTAATATTTTGATAGACTTATGGCCCTCAACCTACTTTACAATTGGCTAGTGGGCCTCAGCCCTACATTCTAATTGGCTGATGGACATCAGCCCTGCGTTGTGATTGGCTGGGGACCTCAGCTCTGCACTGTGATTGGCTGGTGGACATGAGCCCTGCGCTGTGATTGGCTGGTGGACATGAGCCCTGCGCTGTGATTGGCTGATGGACATGAGCCCTGCGCTGTGATTGGCTGGCGGACTTCACCGTGCAGCACTGATTGGTGGAGGCTCCAGTAGATGCTGAGGCAGTTCTTCTCCCTCTTCATGCCCCTCTTGCACTGGCAGTTGTGCAGTGGGCTGGATCGCAGGGCGTTCACTGCATTCTCACAGTGGTTCCGGGCGGTGGGTCCAAGCTTCATGCTGCCGTCACCCGCCACACACTGCCTCAGTGTCCTGAGCCGCGGGCTGCACGCCTCGTCACTGGAGCAGGAGTCCCCAGCGTGCAGGCAGTCCTTTCCTGCAGACAGCGCCCCCTGCAGGAGTCCTGAGAAGCAGCAAGGAGAGCTGATGTTAGCGAAGCTGTTAGCTTCACCCTGGTAATGTAGTTACCAGAGCTTACTGCTGGCGTAAACACAATATGTCATCTTTAGCAGTCATTACCATCCGCAGTCTACATCACATTAATTCAACAGTAGTTTGCATGAGACATTTTGCGCTATCATGGAATTACCAATTTTAGGGGTAATTCAGCCATTAGCAGCAGCATTAAAAATGCACACAAGTGTTTGCAGACTGCAGATATAAACGATCTGTGCCATTTTACAGGGTAATTACAATCCATACCCCACATCAATGAGTCCAACTGAGTTTTCACAAAGCACAGTCTGAAATATACTTCACAGAACAGTGGAGGGGCGAATGCTGTCCTTAGATCCAGTAGTAGACAGCTCATAAAAAACCAGGGTTTAAAAGTTTGTCCCTCTGTAGTTATGCTGCATTCACTGCTCTCTCAGTGGTGCTGTTGGGCTGATTATCTGGTCCCTCCTGCCCCCACAGCCAGTTTGTCATTGGTTCCCCTGGTTATTGGTCAGTACCATCAAAGCCCTGGTGTTAACTCTGACTCTGTAACATTTCTGAGGACACAGATTGCAAATAATCTGACAAAAGTAGTAAATAACACAGCCTGTCTGTCCCCAGCCCATGTGGGTCATCATGCATGAAGTGACTGGGAGTACTGCAGGTTACCCCCCAGCTCCGAGTCAAGTTTCCCCAACCAATTTGCTGGTACCCAATTATACACCTGGGTGGAGTGAGGGACTGTGGGAGTGAAGTGTCTTTGCCCAAGAACACTACGCAAAATCTGTGGCAAAGACTCGTACTCAGGATCTTTCAATCTGAGTCAAGCACACTTAACCACTGTGCCACCCCATCCCCCAAAATAACATAATCTACAGAATATTACCTTTCTTTCAGTGTGGTGTCATTTTTCCTCTTACAGATTGCTCATAAATTGCGCTTGAAAATCTGACAAGGCATTAGGTTAATGCCGGTGTTAATGGTAACCCCTTTAACTGTAATTTTTCATTGCAGTTTTCCCTGAAGTTGGTTCAAAGTCAGGGAAAGCATTATTTTTCATATTTTAGGACACTGACACACAGATATTCTGTATCTGCTGGTAGCAGCGCTTTTTTTAGGCTTCTTGTCCATCAGAGTTGAGTAAAACTGCCCAAAATAAATCAGTTAAAAGGCCTTTTTCACTGGACCTAGGACTCAGAACTTATTTAAACTTAATCCTTTTCTGGTCTTCCCAGGTTAAATCACCATCACAATTCCACCAGTCATACTGGATTATTTAAATATGGATGAACATCTGGTTAAATTGAAAGGTGGGAAACAGTGCTTTTCTCAGGAGAGCTGTTTCATAATGAAGGCCCTTCCCGTCAGAGTCCGTGAGACTGTGACTCTCGCTCTCCCTGAATGACAGGTGCTGCTCTGTACTGACAGGGTCTGCGCTAACGGCCAGATACACTGCACTGCTGTGAGCTACAAAAATGGGTTTGAGTTCAAATTTTCACAGCTCTCATGGATGGAGTTTTGAATGCTAATGACAGCAGCGGACTGTGATGTACCCCAATGCCAAAGCACCGTGATCAAATAAAGACTACGCCATTATCCAACATCACCGATTACAAAGAATGAAGTGAATATTAAAAAAAACTGTCTTCTCATCCTTCCATCAATGCGAATCGCCAGTGATGAATTTAACCCATTAAATCTTAATTAATCTCTTTAGTTTCTCCGTAAGTAGGTTCAAAGTCAGAAAAAGCATTTTTTCATATTGTAGGACAGTGTTACACACACACTCTGTATCCGCTGGTCGCAGCGCTTCACTGAAGCTACATCACACATATACTGAGAGAAATATTCAAACCCATGTTTTGTGGCCACAGCAATACATCAAATGGAAAATATCTAGATATTGTTCATCATCTCACACACATTTCCCTGTAACTCAGCAGGACATATTGGGGATTGTTAGAAACCTCGGGAATATAAAATGTACAAATGTACAGAATATAATGTGTACAGCTTCACAGGTTTGAATACAGAAGCTGCATTTGACAGAATCATATATGGTTCCATAGGTTTTGTGGGCTTAAGGATGGACTCAGCACAGGCACCTATTTGCAGTCGCATCAGTTGCTGACGTTACCCATGAGTTTTAATGGGCAGCATATAATTCAATGCGATTAGACTGAGAGCACATTTCAGGCTGTGCTCTGTAATCCATCTGACCCAACAACCAGACGTGCAGAGAATATTGCGACTTTCACGCATCCCCGATGGACTGTTGCATCCTGGGAAAATATTGGCTGCAGCAGGATCAGAATCATGGTGGCATTTTTACATTTCACTTTATCTCATCCAGGCTTAATCTGGTCCAGAACTTGCTCCTTACACGATCCAAAGATCCAATCTTTTACTCAATAAGGCCATTAAAAAAAAAAAAAAAAAACCTTTGGTTTGCATCCTTCACATTTAATTTTTTATGGGTGGGCAGGATTTTTTTTTTTTTTTTTTGTTTTATTATAATGTAAGTTTGAGATTCCAATAGCGGAACAAATCCAAATCACAAGTACATTTATTAAAATTAAGAATCAACACATATGTGGCGCGGTGATTGAAAGCCAAACAGATCGTCTGAGGCAATGACAGGGATTCTCACTTTCTTTTTGGTGCATTTTAACTAATTTTTTTCAAAATAAAAAAAAAATAAAAAAATGGGTGGCGAGAGGGTTTTTCTGGGGCGGGCGGGGATGCTAACCAGCTAATTTTTTGTATCCCCCTATCTCTGCTTAGACCTCAATCACCAAAAGCCACACATCAAATTCAACAAATAATGTTGAATGGACAGAAATACACCGATGTAGATGAAAAGTAAAACTACACCTTTGGGTCAAAATTCAGAGAAAAGAGCAAAAACTTCAGCAATTTAATTCGCTATGACTTCAGAAATACCCCATAAATGTCCAAAATGGGAGAGGTCTGCATGTCACTGGATGAGTGGATAACCACAGGCAGTTATGACTGAGTGTTTGTGCGGATGACAAGCTTCAGCATACTGCATGCATGAAAAATGAATCCGCACCACCGCCGCAGAAACGCTCTCATGAGCAGAACATGCTGCCTGCTATGGGTGCATCTGTTAGCCTGGTTCAGGGCAAATTTAAACAGAGTGTTTATGCTTAAGTGTGAGAAGCTTACAGACAAAGGGAAGCAGGTGTGACCCACCCGTCAGAAGTGTGTGATTTATTGAATTATAATGGGGAGTAAGCTGTTAGGAAAATTAAAATATTCACATCTCAGAGCTCATTACTCATTTACAACAAAGGAGCTGTTTACACATACAAACAACTGTGAATGCATCACTGTAAAAAAATTATTGCACCTTCAGTTATTTTTCAAAACATGTACAACCCCAATTCCAAAATATTTGGGACGAAGTGTAAATTGTGAATAAAATCAAATGCAATGACTTTCAGATCACATGAGCCAAAATGTTGTTTACAATAGAACATAGATAACATTTCAAATGTTTAAACTGAGACATTTTACATTTTTACCCACAAAATGAGCTTATTTCAAATTTTCTGGCTGCAACAGGTCTCAAAAAAGTTGGGACACAGGCAAATAGGGGCTGAAAAAGCAATTAATATATAAGAGAATCAGCTGAAAGAACATTTAGCGAGTAATTAAGTTAACTGGCATCAGGTGTGTAACATGATTGGCTATAAAAGGGATGTCTTAGAGAGGCTGAGTCTCTCAGAAGTAAAGATGGCCAGAGGCTCTCCAACCTGTGAAGGCTTGCATAAAAAAATTGTGGAATACTTTAAAAACAATGTTCCTCAATGTCAAATTGTAAAGGCTTTGAAGGTCTCATCATCGACAGTGCATAACATCATCAAAACATAGAGAAACTGGAAAAATCTCTGTGCGTAAGAGTCCGTGTGCTGAACTGGCCTGCCTGCAGTCCTGATCTTTCACCGATTGAGAACATTTGGCGTATCATCAAACAAAAAGTCCGTCAAAGGAGACCCAAAACTCTCCAGCAGCTGGAAGCCTGTATTAAACAAGAGTGGGATCAAATTCCAATAGCTAAACTCAAGAAACTTGTCTCCTCAGTGCCCAGACGCCTCCACTCGGCGTTAAAAAGAAGAGGGGATGCTACATCACGGTAAACAGGCCCCTGTCCCAACTTTTTTGAGACCTGTAGCAGCTATCAAATTTGAAATGAGCTCATTTTGTGGATAAAATTGTAAAATTTCTCAGTTTCAACGTTTGCCATGTTATCTCTGTTCTACTGTGAATAAAATACGGACTGGTGTGATTTGAAAGTCAATGGCCCTCATTTATCAAACTTGCGTAGGATCTGATGTAGATTCTGGCGTAAATATCAGCGTTTGCCAGGTGTCACGTCTGATTTACTAAAATTGTGTACGTCGCTGATTTCGGTGTAGAACTGGCATGGCGTTGATAAATCTGGCGGCTGAAACCATTGTAATTTACATGAAACGCCCCTATAAATTCATGCTCCGGGAGGCATAGTCCTGCCCACTTTATGACACGGACTCTCGAAAGACGGCAAAGAAGAAGAACGTCACTGAGGAGGAAATATAAATTATCACGTCCGAGGTCGAGAAAAACGAAATTATTTTATTTGGAAGCCTTAAGAGTGGCATAAAGGGAGCCCAGAAGGCTGCAGCTTGGAAAACTATTGCTGCTGCGGTAAACACCGTTAGGGTGGAAAACCGGAGTGCAGCAGAGGTTTGATTTAATTCATTAATAAATCGAAGCGACTATTCGCACTTATTTAAGTGTGTCCAAGCACAAAAATTGATCGAAATTCGCGTTAGACGCACTTATAAGTGTGGCCAAGATGCAAATTTCTCCATTGCCCACGGTTATTTTAAGTGTGTCCAAAGCTAAATATTTTTTCTTGGCCAAACTTATTTTAAGCGGTACTTTCTATAAGCGGCACTGGAATGGTCATCAACGGGCGCACTTATTAGTGTGGCCAAGAAAAAAAATCAGCATTGGCCACACGTATAAGTGCGAATAACATCGGCCTTAATAAATTCAATTTATAGAGCCATGATATTTCATGTTATATAGCCTACATAACTGACAATCCAAATGCTTTACATGTAGGTTAAAAAACTGGTCGGATTTTAAGATCAGCACCAAAAAACGGGTTGCGGCGCTCAGGCGCAGCAGTGCACGGACCGGTGGAGGCCAACCAGACTCCAACCTCCAGCTGTCACCGTTCGAGGAGCGTGTGGCAGCAGGGCTCCTACTCCATCGTGGGAATATGAGAACGGAGCTGCATGAGGGTAATTGTTTCATTGTACTTTTATTAGTATTACTCCATGACATTTTATTGGGTGCCACACAAAACAAGCAGCCACTCGTCACTTTCCCGAAGGAGATCTTCTCTGTGCCGACAGTTCCTCTCACGTCGGACAGAAGCTTATTCCTCTAACAATAGAAGATCTGCCATTGTTAAAATGTGATCACGGTCAAAGTGTCTGTTGGCCTATATATACTGAGCAACAACAGAAACGCAAGTTGGCTAGTTAGTTAATGTACTCTTATGGTTACTCAAAGTGACCGCAAAATAAAGAAAAATTTGATGAAACGAGTGTAAATGTGCACGCGCTAGTAATAAATTTGATTTTCTAAAATAATTACGCGCAAACGTATTTACCAGTCTGCCTTTAATTAACTTGCGTTTCTTTTGTCGTTCAGCGTATATCTGACTGGATGAGCATATGACATACCACACTACATATCTGCCAAGCCAAGCATTGCGCTTAATCAAATTGATTGTAATTGTCGCCGTCATTTTACTAATAAGAGCAACAACAGCATGACGTCCGCATCGCTGCATATGGTTTATTACTCATTTTGACAGCTGCACTCGTTCCTGCATGTTGTTCGCTGGTTTCAAATCTCTGCGTACCTGGTCAGACCTGGCGTGAGATTTTTTGCGGACCGTTCGCTCACGTTCAGATTGATAAATGCTGATCCTTGTGGGAGATTTGGCATACACCCATTTTTTTGGTGTACGCACGTTTGATAAATGAGGGCCATTGCGTTTCGATTTTATTCACAATTTACACTTTGTCCCAACTATTTCGGAACTGGGGTTGTAATTTGTTAATTCATTATGGTATTCAAATTTTCTCAAGAAAACAGGTTTTGAAATTCACTTGAGTTTTACTGACGTCAAACCTTCAATGAATTAAAAATGCGCTGAAAACAGACACATGCATTTCTTAAAGCACATGAAAAAGACTGTGAGTTCAGAGGTCATGCTGTTGATGTTTTTTGAGGTGAAGTTTATTAATGACACTATAGATGTTACTTGGTTTCTATTGGTCGACACACAGTCTGTGCTACTGGGAGGGTGTCACCTTGGTAACTCGCACACGTCACCTGTGTGTGGCGCTCACGGCTGGCTTTCTAATGGACTCCCTTTATGAAAGACCTAAAGAGAGCAGTTTTCACTCAGGACTGGCTTCCTGTGCAGTTTTAATGAATAAATAATCAGTCAATTGACGGATCAATAAATCAAACAATTAATCCAAGTCCTTTCAGATCTCTAGCGCTTCAGAGTTATTCCCAAATCCTGCATCTGCCCATCTCCACTGAGAAGAGGCCGCAAACATGTCTCTCAAGACTGTAATACAGCAGGCGGAAAAATTAAACTTAGTGAGCGAGAGAAGGGGGAGAGGGAGAGAGAGAGAGAGAGATAGAGAGTCCTGAGAAAGAAGAGTTTTCCCCGTGTAAAAGCAGTCGGGCCGAGCAGCCTGTAATCTCGTTAATGGGTCGATTAACCCCGCGCGTGCAGACGGTTCTGATATCTCTTAGAGGACACGAGTGGTGCTCTCGAGATAATTAGTGATTGAGAGCTGGGTCTTCATGCTGCAGTTCAAAGAACTCCAGTCAAAAGCCATTTTTACAGGGGTTCATTTTCCCTGTCAATCAAATCATCACCATTAAATATACCAGCCTTTATCCCATTCATACGCATTATCATCCGCTCCATATTTCATACAGAGCTCACTGAATCACCCTACAGCAGATACACTCACACACGCGCACACACACACACACACATATACACACACGCACGCACACATATACACTCACACACGCGCACACACACACACACACACACATATATACACGCACGCACGCACGCACATAAACACACATACACACGCATTCACGCACACACACACACATACACACATGCACGCACACTCACAAACACACATACACACGCATACATGCACAAACGCATACACACACTCACACACACGCGCACACACACACACACACACACACATATACACGCACGCACGCACACAAACACACATACACACACAAACACACACACACATATATACACACGTACACGCACGCACGCACGCACGCACACTCACACACATACACACATACACACGCATGCACATACAGACACACACACACACACACACACACACACACTGTATACTAAAGCATACCTGCACCTGTTCCATCTGTATCTTTAGTGAATTTTACGGCTGATTTTTGCAGATGCATTTTCGATGTCTCAGCTCAGAGACAGCAGCAGAAGCCGGAGAGCCACCACACCTGAGCCCGTCACAAAACTCTCCATGTTCAATCTGGAGTTTAAGGATTAAGAATAACCCTTGACCCTGTTCTCCAGACACCAGCATCTACCACAGCTCCCATCAGGGTTGTTTTCCTTAAGTCTCAAATCTCTGATGTATCTGGAAGTGTTTCTTTCAGGTCGAGTCTCACATGACATCTAACGCCTCCTACACCAGCCGTCTAATCCTTTAAGTCAAGTGTTGCTAAAATCTCAAACCCATATGGCTGAGTATCGAAGTCTGATTACTTACAAAATGCACTATGCAGAGTCGGAGATGTGCGAACACTCTGCTCAGCGTAATTACGCCTTCAAAACTTTCTGAATCCACAGTTTCAGAGATTATAATGCAGTCTAATCTTACATCGCTACCACTAAACATGAGAAAAGGTTCGTCAGAACATTCCAGTTACATACTCTATCTAGCAGTGAGAATATTCCTCAGTTATTTTAACGCATACACTAGTAACAATCAAATTCCACCATAGATCCCGTCCAGGAGATACGCTTTGTCCCGAATAGGCCATACAGTATATCTGCAGTGCATTCAGCATGCACCATATGCTGCAGTAATGTGTTTCTGTCCAGACGCAAACCACAGACACTCTGTCTGTACTGCACTGAGGCTGCTCGGACAAATCCTCTGTCTGTGAATACAGGACATTGATGTACTGCAGCAAGAGACTGAAATGTCGTCAAACAGATGCATGTTTTAAGCATGTAGCGCACAAATATACAGCGCCAGAAACACCCATCAGCATTCAATTCACTCCTGTCTGTCTTTCAATTTCATCCCTTCTTCGAATGACTCACTAAATGAGCAAAGGCACACTAAACGTGAACGAGAGCGTGTGATGTGGAATTGGCTCTGTAAGTGCACAGCGCTCGACACCGTCACATGATTTATCACTACACATTTTCACAATTTACAGCTTCAGCTCCAATGGATGTCGTTAGACTTGAGCCAAGGATTCAAGAGCCTCATTTTCCCATAAATATGAAGGTCAGAGTCGCCCGGAGCTTCTTTCATCCTCCGACAGCCAACCCTCACCACAGGAAACATGTCTGCCAGCAACGGCATTTCAATCACTTTCATAAGCTTCAATATATTTCATCAATTCAATACCAATATTCTGTCCAAAAAATAATTTGTCTGATGTGCTAAATGATTGCTTATCTCATGCTGGGAAATATGAATAAGCGAGTGTGTTGTACATCAAACTAATTCTCTTCATTGTTGTTTAGAGGCAGGGAGAATGATCTGTGATTTCCCTGATGTGAGTCTCGCTGGGACAGTGCACTCTCGCAACAGGCAGGAATGATACGATTATAGCAGCAGCACTTAGATATAATGAAATATAACACTATTAACACAGACTCAAATCCCCAGCAATCAAAGTGAATAAATTCCTAATCTGGGACACAGATAAATTCGTCAGAAAGCAGCGAGGTGGGTCAATACATTTGTTCTGTAAAAATAACTCCTCTCTTTATTCAGCCAAGGAAACCAAAGCTAAAAGGGCATTCATTTATAAAATTTCTTTTCAAAAAACACCCCCAAAAAAAAAAACAGCGTTTTTTTAAATATTCTGCAAACGTCACTACAAAATTAATCTGTGAATAAAGGAAAGGAGTCCCTTTATTCACCATAACCCAACTGAGCCAATGCCAAAAGACACCAAACACAGCGTAAATCAGTTATACAATCATGCTTCAGATTCACAAAGCAGTCTGTGAGAATTTGAACAGTCATTATGCATTGATAATTCATTTGGATTTGGAATTATTTGTATCCCGATATGGATGTACAAATCCTCCAATCGCAGTTGACACTTCTCCCTCATAAGCGAAGTTACATCTCGATTTACTGGGATAAAGACGTTGTGCAGAGCGTCCAAACCATTCTGCTCCCAGAGAAATGTGGGAGAGAAAGAATTTACAGCAGAAGGTGTGAATAACCACATGTGTAGCTGCCTGCCTGTGTGTGTGCACGTGTGCGAGCGCGCACGTGTGTGAGTGTGGTAGAAAATGTGGATGGATCAGTGAGGACATCTCTAACATCATTCCTGCGTCCTCATGAGTCCAGCAGACTGTGAAATAGAGCTGTCAGATCTGACAGATACACACAGGAGAGCAGAGTCCTGCATCTGCCCAAAGCACAGACACGTGTACCACTGCTGGATCATTTCTGCAGCACAGATGTGTTTCCCTGCAGTGTGATTTCTGCAGGAGAGGTGTGTACCCATGCAGTGTGATTTCAGTAGGAGAGGCATCTGTACCCATGCAGTGTGATTTCTGCAGAAACATCACATACCTCTCACATGAAAACATGACACCTGATGTTTGTATAAAGTCGGAGTGAATCTCGAAAGCCCAGAAATCCCACCCAGCATTAATGACCAGCTGAGGCACAGATTTATTTCAGTCAGAATTGAGGCCGATCTTGTCGCCTGATTTCCACACCTGCAGGGAACTGGTGGGATTGATGATGGTGACGTCCTTTTCGTTCTCATTAGCTGTGTTATCACAGACGGAATGAGGACTATTTGTCACAATAATAACGGGCCGTGTGCGTTTATCTCTGAGGTTCTGTATCCAGGTAATTCTGCTGCTGGGATTCTGCTGTCCAGTGCTGGATGGGATAACTCGAGAAAACACTTTTTTTACATTTGAATAAGGGTAACAGTTTAGTTTACTGCACCTCAGAGTCGCACCAGTGTGGAGAAGTCAGGAGCTGTTGTTGCACAGCTGGGAGGGATCGAGGGTTGCAGGTTTGACTCCTGGCCATGACACTGCCAATGAGTCATTCAGCAAAAATGTAAAATCCAAAGAGCATGAATCGCTCACTGCACTGCACCCCTAAGCCTGTGGAGAGATTGATCCTACATGAAATAATTAGGATCTGTGAGCTAAGGTTCTAATTTTAATTATGATGGCCTATACATTTCTGAGTGATTAGAGGTGGTACAGTGTTTCATTGCTCAGATTTATCAAACCTATCGTGCCTGAAATTATATATGAAAACATTTCCAGATATTACTAATGGGTGGTGGTTTTGTATAATGGTTGGTGGTGTTGTATAATGGGTGTTGGTGTTGTATAATGGGTGTTGGTGTTGTATAATGGGTGGCAGTGTTGTATAATGGGTGGTGGTGTTGAATAATGGTTGGTGGTGTTGTATAATGGGTGGTGGTTTTGTATAATGGTTGGTGGTGTTGTATAATGGGTGGCAGTGTAGTAAAATGGGTGGTGGTGTTGTATAATGGGTGGTGGTGTTGTATAATGGGTGGCAGTGTTGTATAATAGGTGGCAGTGTTGTATAATAGGTGGTGGTGTTGTATAATGGGTGGTGGTGTTGAATAATGGGTGGTGGTGTTGTATAATGGGTGGCAGTGTTGTATAATGGGTGGCAGTGTTGTATAATGGTTGGTGGTGTTGTATAATGGGTGGTGGTGCTGTTTAATGGATGGTAGTGTTGTTTAATGGGTGGTGGTGTTGTATAATGGGTGGCAGTGTTGTATAATGGTTGGTGGTGTTGTATAATGGGTGGTGGTGTTGTATTATGGGTGGTGGTGTTGTATAATGGTTGGTAGTGTTGTTTAATGGGTGGTGGTGTTGTATAAAGGTTGGTGGTGTTGTATAATGGGTGGTGGTGTTGTATAATGGGTGGCAGTGTTGTATAATGGGTGGTGGTGTTGTATAATAGGTGGTGGTGTTATATAATGGGTGGCAGTGTTGTATAATGGGTGGTGGTGTTGTATAATGGGTGGCAGTGTTGTATAATGGGTAGTGGTGATGTATAATGGGTGGTAGTGTTGTATTATAGGTGGTGGTGTTGTATAATGGGTGGCAGTGTTGTATAATGGTCAGTGCTGTTGTATAATGGGTGGCAAAGTTGTATAATGGGTGGTGGTGATGTATAATGGGTGGTAGTGTTGTATAATAGGTGTTGGTGTTGTATAATGGGTGGCAGTGTTGTATAATGGGTGGTGGTGTTGTATAATAGGTGATGCTGTTGTATAATGGGTGGCAGTGTTGTATAATGGTTGGTGGTGTTGTATAATGAGTCGTGGTGTTGTATAATAGGTAGTAGTGTTGTATAATGGGTGGTGGTGTTGTATTATGGGTGGTAGTGTTGTTTAATGGGTGGCGGTGTTGTATAATGGGTGGCAGTGTTGTATAATGGGTGGCAGTGTTATATAATAGGTGTTGGTGTTGTATAATGGTGGTAGTGTTGTATAATGGGTGTTGGTGATATATAATGGGTGGTAGTGTTGTATAATGGGTGGTGGTGTTGTTTAATGAGTGGTAGTGTTGTATAATGGGTGGCAGTGTTGTATAACAGGTGGTGCTGTTGTATAATGGGTGGTAGTGTTGTATAATGGGTGGTAGTGTTGTATAATGGTTGGTGGTGTTGTATAATGGGTGGCAGTGTTGTATAATGGGTGGTGGTGTTGTATAATAGGTGATGCTGTTGTATAATAGGTGGTGGTGTTGTATAATAGGTGGTGGTGTTGTAGTGTTGTATAATGGTTGGTGGTGTTGTATAATTATATTTTAATTTTTATTCATTGTACTTGGTGTTTTCTGTCTTTTACTACTGGGCTCCATTGCAAAAGAGAGCTTGCTCTCAATCGGACTCCCAGTATAAATAAATAAAAATAAATAAATAAATAATGAGTCGTGGTGTTGTAGAATAGGTGGTAGTGTTGTATAATGGGTGGTGGTGTTGTATTATGGGTGGTCGTGTTGTTTAAAGGGTGGTGGTGTTGTATAATGGGTGGCAGTGTTGTATAATGGGTGCTGGTGTTGTATAATGGGTGGCAGTGTTGTATAATGGTTAGTGGTGTTGTATAATGGGTGGTGCTGTTGTATAAAGGGTGGTAGTGTTATATAAAAGGTGTTGGTGTTGTATAATGGGTGGTAGTGTTGTATTATGGGTGGGGTGTTGTATAATGGGTGGTGGTGATGTATAATGGGTGGAGGTGTTGTATAATGGGTGGTAGTGTTGCATAATGCGTGGCGGTGTTGTTTAATGAGTGATATCGTTGTATAATGGATGGCAGTGTTGTATAATGGGTGGCAGTGTTGTATGACAGGTGTTGGTGTTGTATAATGGGTGGTAGTGTTGTATAATGGGTGGTGGTGTTGTATAATGGGTGGCAGTGTTGTATAACAGGTGGTGGTGTTGTTTAATGGGTGCCAGTGTTGTATAATGGGTGGTAGTGTTGTATAATGGGTGGTGGTGTTGTATAATGGGTGGCAGTGTTGTATAATGGTTGGTGGTGTTTTATAATGGGTGGCAGTGTTGTATTATAGGTGGTAGTGTTGTATAATGGGTGGCAGTGTTGTATAATGGGTGGTGGTGTTGTATAATGGGTGGCAGTGTTGTATAATGGTTGGTGGTGTTGTATAATGGGTGGCAGTGTTGTATAATGGGTGGTAGTGTTGTATTATAGGTGGTAGTGTTGTATAATGGGTGGCAGTGTTGTATAATGGGTGGTGGTGTTGTATAATGGGTGGCAGTGTTGTATAACAGGTGGTGGTGTTGTTTAATGGGTGCCAGTGTTGAATAATGGGTGGTAGTGTTGTATAATGGGTGGTGGTGTTGTATAATGGGTGGCAGTGTTGTATAATGGTTGGTGGTGTTGTATAATGGGTGGCAGTGTTGTATTATAGGTGGTAGTGTTGTATAATGGGTGGCAGTGTTGTATAATGGGTGGTGGTGTTGTATAATGGGTGGCAGTGTTGTATAATGGTTGGTGGTGTTGTATAATAGGTGGTGGTGTTGTATAATGGGTGGCGGTGTTGTATAATAGCTGTTGCTGTTGTATAATGAGTGGTGGTGTTGTATAATAGGTGTTGGTGTTGTATAAGGGGTGGTAGTGTTGTATAATGGTTGGTGGTGTTGTATAATGGGTGGCAGTGTTGTATTATAGGTGGTAGTGTTGTATAATGGGTGGTGGTGTTGTATAATGGGTGGCAGTGTTGTATAATGGTTGGTGGTGTTGTATAATAGGCGGTGGTGTTGTATAATGGGTGGCGGTGTTGTATAATGGGTGGCAGTGTTGTATAATAGGTGGTGGTGTTGAATAATGGGTGGTAGTGTTGTATAATAGGTGGTGGTGTTGTATAATGGGTGGCAGTGTTGTATAATGGTTGGTGGTGTTGTATAATGGGTGGCAGTGTTGCATTATAAGTGGTAGTGTTGTATAATGGGTGGCAGTGCTGTATAATGGTGGTGTTGTATAATGGGTGGTGGTGATGTATAATATTTAGTGGTGTTGTATAATGGGTGGAGGTGTTGTATAATGGGTGGTAGTGCTTTTTATGGTTGATGGTGTTGTACAATGGTTGGTGGTGTTGTATAATCGGCGGCAGTGAGACAGTCAGTCCGCAGAAGAACGGTGGCAAGTTCTCTGCTCTGCTTGGAGCAAGCAAAAAGCCGATCATCTTATAAACTATAGCACAACAGGACAGTGTCCCACATTTTTAGGTAAAGCATAGTCGCACCTGATATTTGTTTTATTTAATTTTTAACAGTTTCCAACTCTGTATAGTCCATCTCTCAGATATTGGAAAGTTTCAATCTCATTATTTTTGCAAACATATATGCCCTATGAAATTGCTTTAAGTTCGCCTAAGGCTTTCGCTCAGAACTCTATATGAGTCCACTTGCAAAAGCTGCTAAGTCAAGTTATGAAAATAAATGAGTTATCTCCCTTAGCCTCTCTTTCAGGAACCAACGCATGTCCCATTGATAGCTCCACTTTCAAAACCTACTAAATCATGTTATAAATTGTAACAGAAAAAGCAAAACTCTGTCAAAACCAGCCAAGTCAAGGAGGAAAACTCTGTCAAATTCTGCTAAGTTATCAGCCAATGCAGAAACGTGATTCTCATTGCCTTATGGTGACAATCAAAGTATGGTAACACATTGGGTTCTAGTTTGTTGGTTTGGGCAGTTCAGAAAAGTGTGATGATAGTGATACCATAAAAGGGGGATTTGAACCCATGGACTCATGTTTATGTTGTCATTGTCATAGCAGCTATTCAACCACTGTGCTGTCTGTAGCATTGAGTTGCATGTAGAGTGGGTCCTGAGTCAAATACCTTCACCTATTGAGCATCGGGGCTGGTTTAAACACTGTCAAAACCTGCTAAATGTCCACTCCACTTTCAAAAGCTGCTAAGTCAAAACTTTGTGTTGCAAAATCAAAGTCATTTCTCAAAAAAAAAATAATGAATTGCCTCATGGATTATGTCTGCAAGGCTAATAGTTTCAGTATAATGAAAATTGGTATCTATGGAAGTCGTGGTTATGGTTTTTGTGTTCATGTTTTATGTTCAGGATTATGTCTTTTATTTTTTCTTTTTGGTTATTGTATTCTCAGGTTTCAGTTCTTGCCATTTTCAGTTTCATTGCACTTGTCACCCCTGTCTTGTGATCAGTTGGTTCAGTCCGTCTCCCCGGTCTGTGTGCTTACCTGCTTCGGGTGATTTCAATGGTTTCTGGTGTTTCATATTATTCCTTCAATTCTCGTTTACTTCCTTCACCTTGCTGTTCTTGATTACTAACAAGACTAACATTTGTATTTTGCATCATAGTCTACTAATCCAACTAATCCATGTATATATTACTAACTCACTAACGAGCACTCTAGTTAAATCTGTAAAGTTGCACCGCTACTAATTAGTACTAATTCACTCTCAGCAACCGCCCTGTTCTAGTCTCCGCCTCTTGCTTAGCTTTCCCTGTCTCCCCCTGCGTTTCCGCGAGATCTCTCGCACGTGCTTAATTACTTTCCTGCACTCGTTATCTGTGCACTTAGAACTCCCTGACCGGGGCTGTTTATCTGTCATAGGATGTCTGTGTGATTCCCGTCTGTGTCTTGGCTTTCGCCAATTATTGTGGTTAGGATTCCCTCATGTGTTCTTCCCATTGTAATTAGTTCTCATCCCATTCACCTGTTCCCTGCATAGCATGTGACTTCCCTTCTGTCTATTTAAAGTCCTCACTGCTGTTCTGACTTTGTCAGAACGTTGATCAATATTCCTTTGTGCAGAGCCTCTTGTATGCCATTGATTATTGTTTCTCTTCGACTGTTTCATCCGACCAAGATTCTTGCCACTGCCCTTTTTGTATTGTTTTTGTCTTTTTGGATTTCGACCCATTTTTGTACGACCGCGATTTCTGTGTTTGGATGCCCTGTGTATGACCCACTGCTTACCATATCGACTACGACTTTTTGCCTGCTGCCTATGTACCGTTGCTCCTCTGTTGTACTGGTTCTGACCCCGGCCTGTCTAGTCGACTTTGTTTTTGGATTTCGTTTTGTGGCTTGGCAATCCTTGTGTCTTTTGGTAATGACCTGGAACTCATTAAAGGCATAATTTTTGGATTTATCTCTCTCGCGTGTAGTTCCTGAACGCACCGTCACAATGGAAGATAATTTCTATACCTACCAAAAAATCAGATTTTTCTAAAAATGGACCAACTTGACTTCGAGGGCTCTGCAAGTGGACTCCTCATGTGTGGATTACAAGGTTAGACAGTGACTGTATGAGTGGCGACTGAACAGTGTAAATGACATAACGAGCATGTAAATTATTCACAAATTCCAACAAAATCTATGTCAAGGCACCAGGTAACTGAAAAGAATACCTCACGTACTACAGAATCCAATAAGATCTACTGAAGACAATAAAGTAGAGGGTTAGGTAACCCGCTTCAAGGAAAACTTCACAGATTCTGAAAAGTATTACTCCATAGATTCCAGTGAGGTGCACCCCACCGATTCCAGCGAGATGTACCTCACAGGCTGAAGGTAACGGTACTGCACAGATCTGAGTAAGGTGATCACAGCAGACTAAAGTAACAGAATCAGGACCTCACAGCCTCAGGAAAGGCCCACGTTAGTCCTGACCAGCGCTGTGCTTCTGTACAGGAGCGGGATGCTCAGAGAGCCACACATCGGTCACAGATCGGACTCTACAGGACCTTATCTCCAGCTGCTGTTCCTAATGAGCCTGTCGCCCCAGATTTAGCAGGTTATAATGATGATTTCGACAGCGTACAGAGGGGGGAACAGAACAGCACAGGTGCTGTAGACTCTGTGATGCTGAGACAGATCGGTACAGGAGGTGCAGTGTTGGGGAACACAGTGAATAACACTATAAACACAGAGCAGAACAGGATCACACACAGCCACAATCCTAAACAACTACACACAACAGAGCAACTCCGGAGAGATACGGAGGAGGGCTGTGTGGTTTCACAGGGGTGTGTGTTTGCTGTGTGTGTGTGTGTGCAAATGTGCTTCAGAGTGTTTGTGTGTTTTAATGCGAGTGTGTAGGTACCTGTGTGTATATAGCAAATGCCTGTGTGTGTGTGATTGTGTTAGTACATGTTTTTCAGTACTCGTCCATCTGAATGTGTAAATGTGCGTGTGTGTGTATGCGCATGTGTGTAAGTATGTCTGTGTGTTTGTGTGAGTGTTTCTTGAAGGGTAAGTGTATCTGCATACTCACGCACAGACACTTACACACACACACACACACACATCCAGTAGCCAGTGAGTAGCCTGGCACTTGAGGGATTGATTTCTCGGATCGATCTCTGATAGCAGCAGCAGCAGACGGTTAGCGTAACGCGCGCCATATGCCCTCATAATGTCACACAGCACGCTGCGGACCTGGCACCCCCGCTCGGCCGATTTCCGGCCACACGCCGAGACTAATGCCTCTCTCCTGCTGCTCACCTTTTGTTAACAAAACAGCGGCCCCTTTTTTGCTCCATTTCAGCGGCCAATCAATCTTGAATACAGAAAAACACTTTCACGATTGGCCGCCAGGTCCCCTTACTCTTCTCTCAGCTGCTTCGAGAGGCCCGGCTTCAAACGAGAACCGCTTTCTCTGTTCACGCAGCTGCATCTGGTTAAACAAAGCCATGCAACGATAATGGCCGAGCATTCACAGCGTGTCATTTGAACACTGTCAGGTAAAGAGGCCGCAGCAAGTTCCCTGGCGATGCCCATCGGATGCACACGCGTTTTAGACCCCCGTTTGCCATTGGAGTCCGTAATCGCCTGCAACCGCCATTATTCAGGCTCTCAACATCATCCTTAATGGAGCCAAATGCCCTTCCTCAGTAATTCTGCCACATTTCCCGGCACTTACGACTCTCCACAGCACAAATCTGTCCTCCACATTACAGACCATTTCCTCATGAAGCAAAAAAATAAAACACAAGTGATTCAGGCTGAATCAGAGCGGAGAGCCCTGGATTGTGCTGGAGTGCTCAGTTTCACCGGCAGAACTCGTGACAGCCTGGCTAACGCTAATACTCCACGATATAAACAGCACGTATGCAGCAGGAGATCCTCTGTGATGGGGATACAGCCGGTCACCCAGCAGGCTAGTGCACTGACAAGAGCTATCAGTCAACGTCAACCTCCGAGAGAGAGGGGGAGAGAGGGAGAGAGGGAAGGAGAGAGAGAAGACAGGAAGGGAGGGAGAGAGAGAGAGGGGGAGGGGGTGAGAGAGGGAGAGAGAGACAGGAAGGGAGGGAGAGAGAAGGAGGGAAAGAGAGAGAGAGAGATTGAGAAGGTGAAAGAGATACCCTGTATCTCTGTATCTCTCAGCATAAGTCCTTTGTCCGCCGTGTAACACTTTTTTGAATGACTCCACAGAAGCAGTTGGCCACAGCCGCCTCAATGGCCCCGTAGAGGAGAGAGGAAGTCATTAACCTTGTCATTTACAAACATAACTGTCCTTCCGTATAATCAATCACTCATTACGCTGGATTAAATCATGCCTGAGCGGGGAGCTCAGATTTTTGAATTAAGAATCGTTGTAAAGTAGGAGGGCGGTCGACGGGGTCAGAGCTAATTAAATTTTTGTCTGCCTGACAAACAGCGCCTGCCCTGTCCTCAGATTTGCAGACGTGTTTTCAGGACTGGGTCAGCAGTGATGAGTTCTATCAATGTCGTATAAATGTTGTATCAATGTTAGGGTGGATATTGTAATGAAGGGCCACAGAGCTGGTGTCAAGCGCCCAGGCAGAACACAGAGGATAAATGAAAAAAGCAACTAAAAACTAAAAATGGTGTGAATTGTCAGACACTAAGCCTCAGATGAACTGTGGCTCGTGACCGTGAGCCTGAGGGGTCAGTAACCTGCAGGTAAAGAGGTAATAACTCATCTACGGAGACAGAGCTCCACCGCAGGGACCATTCTGCTGTCACCGGTCATGGTAAATGGCACAAACCCGCCCAACGTCACAGAGCACACACCTCCATCAGTGTAGAAGGTAGCATGATGTAAAATCTGAGCATTTTAAACATGACAGCAAAGCAGGGGTGTAAAATTCACATCAAGAATGTCCTCAGTATTTTTATGTTAATTACCATAATGAGCTTAGCATAATTACTCATCCTGGAAGTAAAGCATAATCAGTGGAATCAGCAGTTTAACTTATCAGGTTCAGTTTAACACATCTGTCATTTAGATAAAGTGACTCAAAATGTGCTTGGCCTAAAGGTTCAGGCGGTGAAGGGGTTAACGGTCAGAGGACACACTGAGCAGGTCGTGACCTCTGACCCCAGGACTTCACACCTCTGGTACAAAGGCTCAGGAAAAGCCTAAACAAAGACTGAGGAGAGAATAAAACAAATTGATAAATAAAAGAGGATTGGATTCTTTATTGATCCTTATTCCTGTAGTTATTAAACCCTTTCCTGCGTACGCAGAGTCTGTATCATCCTTAGGCATGTGGGGGACTGAGATGAATCACCCTTCGCCTCGGCGAGAGTCGTCTCGTTCAGCGGCCGATACGCAACATGCACAGGATAAACGACTGCCCCCGTCTCCCGCCCACCGACCTCTTACAGCAGTGAAATTAATTATTCCAGTTCTGAGCCATGCTACTGCTCTGTAGTTCAGAGGCTGTGTATGAGATTAAACACACCACGAGCTGAATTCAGGCACACAGATTAGGGTTATTACTGGAATAAATCAAGTTTTATTAAGTTTTATTAGGAAAACTTCCAGTCCAAATTGAATTTATTCCATAAATAGGCTTAATCTGTGTCAGTACAATTGGTCCCATAAATGTTTCATTCAGAAAGAGAGAGATGCTGTGCTGCACTTCTGCAGAATTTTATATATATATATTTTTTTTTCCTTCTTTTTTCTCTGCTGAGTCGGGATTCTGGCTCAAAATAACTTTCACGAAATTAATGAATAGTCTAAAGCTGGGCATGTAATACCTCACACAACATTTTATCTGCAAAACTAGACTGTTATCAGGACCATCATGCAACAGTGTGCAGGGAGAACCAATGAAAAAATCCTGAGTGCTAACGTGCTAACTCCACGCTAGCTCCTCCGCTGCATGACCCAAGTCGGTGAAACAAGGTCAAAGGTGATTTAGAAAAATCTAGTTTGATAATAACACAAAAATGTAACAAATCAGGACAAAACATAGTGACGTACTGCTGAGAGAAGATCATTCAGCCCAACAGAGCAGACCACGTTCCCCTCAAACTCTTCCCAAATGCTTACGACACCAAAGAACTACATCCTATTCAGCTCTGCATCAAACCAGGACATGAAGCCTCCCAACTCATGTCTATTTTAAGGCTGCACATTTTCAGTCACCTGGAGTAACCGCTGCGATGATGTCACTGTGATGTCACTGCCGAGGCCTTTAATATGTGTTATTAGCATAAATAAAAGCATCTTGTGAACAGAAGCCAGCTTTAATGAGAGCTCTCCTCTCATCACGGTCAAGTACAAACACAGCTCAGCCCTCCTGCGTGGGAGTTTCTGCTTTTACTGCCAAAAAAAATCATAGAGCCATTATTCCTCATATAAAGTGTAGAAAACATTTTAAAAATGAATAAAAGTAACACAGACAGGCCAGGACAATAGGGGTCAGAGCGAACATTGACTCATGTTCCATATTCTGACTCAGTCATCTGTGACTGAGATAATGCCTTGTTGAATTGGACAGGGTTTCTAACAGAAGGCTGGGGGAAGGACAGTTATTTCTAAATATCGTTTGTGTCTGGCCACCTGAAGCCCTGCAGACATCTCCACCTGCTTTAGAATTGGACTTTTCCTTTTATCATAACCACCAGGAGCTAATTCAAGCACAGACAAATTTGGCATGACTCCAAATCTAACCCGCACTTACACCCAACAACAATACAGAGGACCCGCAACTACGGGATTCAGAATCTGCTGTGGACCGTTTCAAAAAATAATTTCACTAAACGCTACCCCCAGCTGTTACGCGGCTGAAACACAATCCCTGCTCGTCTGCTCTGCTGGGTTATGAATTCATTTATAAGCGGAGAGAGAACCAGCCTCTCCACCTCCTTCAGGGGTTTGCTGCACTTAAGAAAAGCTTGGCTTGACGCTCTGATGGTTTGGAAAATCTACATGCGCATTCTACACCCTGCTTACAGTTCTGGCTATTTAACACACTTGTAGCAATTTTGTAAAAGTGAAATTGCTGCATTAGTTTACACCTCCCGGCTCCCCGGATTTGTATAAATTGGTTGTACCAAAGAGCACTCTGCAGCTTTGAGTGGAGAGCATACAAATAACCCACTTAGCAGAACCAAACAGAAGGATACTTGGCAGCAGTTTAAAGTGTGAGCCGGATAAAGAGAGAGCGTAAGATGTCACACATTCTATAATCTCTGGTAAAACGCAAATTTATTAACACCAGAAAAGTGCAGTGCGGTTCCTCACCTATTGTTTGAGGTAGAGCCATTAGACTCTAAGCATTGCAGTGTTGTGTTAATAAATTCAGGGAGAGTGCAGGCTCTGTTTAAACACCCACCTAGTCCCAGTGAATCAGTTTGTGTGCTGCCTCAGCTCAGAATCACAGGTGTCGGCTCGGTCCTGCCGTTTATTGGACAGCATTCTGCAAAAACAACAGCTACTTCAGCACCAAGGACAGCTCTTCCCGATCGCAGCACAGGCAGCAGCAGTAACATCAGCACTAAGGACAGCTCCTCCTTGCCGGCCACAGGCAGTCTACTCCATTGCACACCAAGGACAGCAAACTACAGCTCTTTGCAGACAGAACACCCACACAAACACAAAGCGCAGCCGATCGAAATCCACCGGACCAGAATCCACCTGACTACATCTGCATGAAAGACGTGGCACACATCTCGCCACATGAGGCTGTGTGCTGAGAACAGGCTCTATCCCAAACTCCAGCCCCCTCCACACATCTGAGTTGTCCTCCCCCGGGGCTCATTTGCTCCAGTCAGCCTGGCTCAGCCTCCTGTGAAGCCAGTGCTGTGTTAGCATTGGACTGTATTTCTCTAAATGGGCTGCTAGTCTGCAAGCGGCCTGCAAGCTCCTGAGGAATCTGCTGGCCTCTCCCTCACTGATCTGCAGGGCTGGGGCATTTTCAGCAGGGCTGGGGCATCTTTACCAGGGCTGGGGCATCTTCACCTGGGCTGGAGCATCTTCACCAGGGCTGCCCAACCCTGTTTCTGGAGGTCTGAACTCTATGCAGGCAGGGCACAAAATTAGCACCAGCCGAATACTGGCGGATTTGCTTCACTCACCGGCCAAAAAACAATGTTGTACCAAGTGCCTGGTAAAATTTGAGCACTCAATAGCGATTTGACCGGAAGGACGAAACAGTTAATTTTGCAGCCTGTTTGCATTTCATTTGAGCTCTGATTTGCAACACCCATGTCCACTAGCCAGCCACCTGGTGAGTTGAGAAATGTTTTGAAAACTATAGATCTGCAGGAACACAGTTGGGCAGCCCTCTCCTTCTCTTCCATTAGAAGTGCTCAGTCAGAGGTGAATTCAAAACCCACAGGATGATTAATCTGCAGGAACAGGGTTGGGCAGCCCTGCTGTAGCTGTAATGTGAGGTGAGCTTTGTTAGGGTTGCAGCGAATACCTACAGGATGGTAGATCTCCAGGTACACTGCTGGACAGCCCTAATTTAACCAAAGTCATGGCGAGTTGCTACTTCCTGGTTTTGACATCCCAATATATGGCAATAAGCAGTCTTTTGTCCAGTTGACACATGGGGCCACCGCCTCAGAGACACAAAGTCTGCTGAGAGACTGAGTTTTCAGGAGTGCAGCAGAATGAGGAATAGAATGTTCTGGAACAGTAAAGGTGCCCCGAACACACAGAGCTTAAAGAACAGAGATAGGAAGCATCTCTTCTCATCCCCTGAATGGCGTATTTTAGCACAAATAGCACAAAAATAGTCTGAGTCCTTCTATGTTTTTACTTGGTTTATCACATAGTCTATAACTACCGATGTGCTGCCTGTTCACGTAATGGGGGCTGTTACAGCCTCACAGACAAACAGCACAGAGCACAGAGGCTGTGATGTAAAACATTCACATCATGAGTGTTTATTCACCATGTCTGCAAGCCACACTCAGCCTTACAGCAGATAAAGTGCCTCTAAAGCCTATTTACCCAGCGCACACCTGGCAGCCACATCGCCTGCTCGCTTTAGAAGTGTTAGTCACATACATTACCCCTCCCACCTTCTCTCACACCCTCTGTTCACCACAGAGAGAGCGATGTCTCTGTGAATTTATGCCTATAAATCTGCATTTGCATAAAAGCCTATAATTTTTGTGCCAATTATCGTGCTGACCAGCGGATTGGCTCACCAGGAAACATACGATAAACGTCAATTTCATCCAATTTTTGTGGCTCATTTAAAATGTGCAAAAATGAATGTTGGCCTCTGCTCAGTTTTATTTTTTCTTCAAGGGCCAAATTTACATTCAAAATGGTGGCATGACTTTATTCATTAACACTCACAGTCATGATGTTCTGTAATTCCCACAGACCTGCATGATTCCTCCGTTTACTGACGCGATTTCTGATTCACACTGACAGTTACATTGGAAAACAACAGCTATGGATCCGTCATTAGGCTGCCCAGGGACACACACACACACAAACACAAACACGTACACACACACACACACTTTCATAGGACCTCTGCACAGTGAAAACTCCCCCCTCCAGCCTTATCACGTGGCAATGTCTTTTCAAGGATACTGTTTTATTTTACCTTCCCAAAAATAAACTTTCCTTAATGGTTCAGTAAAGTAAGACTTGATTTACATTTTACCTGCGATACCTTTTTATAGGTCACAAAATTTGATTGACTGTGTAGTAGAAACCATTGTCATAATCCCATGGCTGCAGTTGAGTCTATAGACAGTTAACTTCTTTGCCTTGCAAAGGGGCTTTGCCTTGCTAAAACAGAAGAGTCTCCACAAACTGTCTGACGCACAGAATCATCACTGTGTGAACACATTCGCTCACTGACGTCGAGCCCCAACGATTAAAAACAGTCAAAGGCACCAATCAGGCAGCATCTGCACAATGGCGATGTGGTGTATCACTGCTGCTGGGATATTAATCTCCGTCAGGGGATCTGTTTCTCTAGCACAGAGGATGCTAAACCAGCCGGTACATCAGGAGAGAGGCTCATGCGTCGCCAGACAAGTAAGTTAAAAAGTACAGTGTATACAGTGGATACAGCAGATCAAAGTAGTGCTTTCTTTTGTAAGACCGTCCCACTAATCTTTAAACCTGTCGTATTAAAGGATGCTGGAGACAAACAGACACAAGAGTATTTGGCACAAGCCTCTCTAACCTGGAGAAGAACATTTAGTGCAATTAGGTCAAACTCATCCTGCCTGGCAGCAGCTATTGACCTCCGCACAGCAAACAAACACCGACAGAAGCTCTTCTGTGCATCCGTACGCCCTCCCGGTTTAGAAATACGGCGTCCACCCTCTTTGAGCCTCGTGAGCTAGCCCTGCAGCTATTGTGCTAATTTGCTGACCTGATGAGAGGCTGCGGAATGAAGCATCGCCCTGACAGGAAAGTGGGAGCGAGAGAAAGTTTGGAGGAACTGAACTGCTTAGAGTTTCACTTTTAATGTCCACTTTTAAGGAGGTGGACAGAGCCTGGGCCCTGATTGATGACCCTTTGAGAAACGGGGCCAAATCGATTAGGACATGCCTCCAGTTGGTCTGGAGTTTGGGCATCTCTCAGAGTTATTGGTCGGGTGTAATCGAAAAGGGCTTTAAGAGCGTTTACTTGCGGTATCAATCTGCCTTCTCGATGTGCTTCATCTCTCCCCTCATTACAGTTGTGCGTTCCACACATCTGTGTCTAATTTCACTATATTTCCCTGCAAAAACATGAATCCTCTACTTTATATATTTTACACACCTCTTTATCATTATAATAGTTATTATTATTATTATTATTATCCTTATTTAACAGGGGAATTTCCGCAAGACCCCAAGAGAAATGTCAGATAGAACAGTTGTAAGTGAGGAGGAATAGAGAGACACAGGGCTGAGGCCCCTGGAACACTTTTGGGGTTAAGGGTCTGACTCAAGGGCCCAACAGCAGAGTTCTTCCCAACTTCATCTCTGCAGATCAGGTCAGAACCCCAAACCTCATTGAGGACTTAAACCAAAAACTCCTTCTTTACCAGATGAGCAACGGACCACTAGGCTGCCCCACCACCCAGTGTATGTATGTTATATCGATATTAATTTCAGATTTATGCATATTTTATGAGTGGCGCAGGTTTTAAGATGAGTTGCTGTACTGGGGATTGATAAACTTTGCCCTGTTCAATACATTACAGTAAATAAAGCCGCCCCTACACAGGTGACGCCACAGGTTACCGCAGCTTCACTATGGCGGTGATTTCGTTTCACAAGAGCAGGATTGTGTGAGCGGATTCTTACGAATCTGAGAGCAGGAGAACAATGACTCGCTGGCAGGTACTTTATTATCCACCTGGAGTCAACTTTAAGTTTATTGTCATTCCTCTCATTACAGTGAGAGAAATATAGATCCCCGAACCGCAGCGCAATATAAAACAATAACAAACAATAATAAAGTGCGACAGTCGCACATTAAATAAATAAGCATAAGAGAAACACATAGGCAAGGAAACGCATATCAAAATCTCAGCACAGGAAGTGTAGTACTTCAGCTGAATTACAATATCAAATAATAAAAAACGCCAAGTGAAGTGTGTCTGTCTCGTTTTTAACCACCACTTTATGAGCACTTTGGCAGCGCTGATATTATACGCCGCACGAGATACTCACAGCAATATTTTATTGCCGTACTTTTTAAAAGACCTCCGGACACGATCTATTGTTCAGTAAAATCAGAAATCTATTACTCCAACAAGTGAACAACGGTACGTTAGATTGGGTAAGACTGCAATGGCGACCTGCAGCCAATTATAAAACATGCGGTAAATTCACGAAATCTGTTACTTTGTACAGAGAAGCCCACCGTTGGAGAAATTTGTTATTTGTCTGTAATTCCTGACGACTTCATTAACATAAAATACACTGAATTGTGGGAGATAAATTTATACTGGTTTGCTTAAAAACTCGGATCAGATTAGCGTAGTGACATGGACTTCGGTTATATAAGTATGATGGCCTGTTTTATGTAATTTACCCAATATTTTAATCTAATAAAGTCAACATACCTTGTTAAGTGTTATTAGTCATCTTTTAGATGAAATTATTTACTTTAGGAAAAGAATCCCATGATTCCATGCACCTTATAGCTGCACTGGTTTGTGGACAGCCTGCACTGCATTCACGAAGAGCTGTGGCGATTTGGTTCGAACATGATCGCCTCCCCTGCTACCTGGATAGCGGTTTGAGTGGTGAAACGATGGCTCTCAAGACCATGAGCACGGTACACTGAAGAACCAAATTTCTCGCCAGAAAAGCTCCTTTATTAGATCTTTTAGCCAACTCACTTGTTCTTTGCTGCTTTGATTATACAATCTGTTCCTGGTTTATTGGTCTAACAAAGGTTTTAAAGGAGAAACTGCAAGTTTCCCAGAACAAACTTATCAGATTAATTTTAGGGCTAAACTCAAGAGACCACGTTGGCAAAGCTCACTTCCAACAGCTGGGCTGGCTCCCTCTGGAAGCTTGGTTTGTCCAACTCCAGCTCATCATGGTCCATAATATTTACAACTTCAGGGCCCCTGAGTATCTCTTAAATTTCTTTAGGCGGACTAGCACCATGCATGCCCATAACACCAGAGGCAGCATTTCTAATCTCCACGTTCCCATGTTTAAAACTAACGTGGGTGGGTGCTCCTTTAGATATGGTGGAGCTGTGACTGGAACATGCTACCCCTGACCATAAAGAGCACTGGCAGTCATTGTCTTTTTAAGAAAAAGGTCAAATCATGGCTCTTAGAAAATGTTGCAGAATAGCTCGGTTGTTTGTACTATTTATTCCATTTATTCGATTTAAGCTGTGCTCATCCTGTATTTGTACACAGTTCTCTGGGGGTTTATTTTTGATAATGTTTGTTATTTGTCTTTATGTTTTGTTTGTGCAAGAGCAAGGACCGCAATGGAAATAGGTCTTTGACTTTATTGTGTTTTACTCCTTGACGCATTGTACTAAGTGAAAAACATGTATTGCATGTATTTCTTTTTAACATGGCGTTAAATAAATCAAATCAAATCGAATCCCCTGACAGTTTCCGGATTTACCGCTAGAGGTGGCCAAACTCACCTGATATGACATTAACGGACAAATGCCGTCTGTGACACTCAATGAGTCCTTGCACACTTCTAGGAGTAAAATATGACGCAGCAGTGTTTGTTTGGTACCGGTGTGGAGTAGCAGTTAGGGAACCGGAGTGACAGCTGTAGCTCTGTTCTTGTACCTTCGAGCTGAAGCACTTAACCTGAGCGACTCCGGAGAGAACACAGCCCTCTGCGTGCAGGAAGCGCCACGCTGTGCGAGCGACTCGGCGGATCAGAGCATCTGGAGGAAATAAATAAATAAAAACGCAGCGAAAACAAAGACGCCTCTGAGCCTGTCAAACATCAGCGCTCTGTATCCAGATGAGCGAGACGATAGGCCACTGCCGGGCCCTAACGAGCTCGTTACTCAGCGTTTACCTCCCCCTGACCTGCAGAATACACCGGCTCTTGGCCACGGCCCAGATTAACGCGGGTGCTAAACTCACCGTCATTACGCTAACACAACCCCGCCACCTGTCTCACATCCTGCCCTCTACAGGCCACATTCTATAGATACACACACACACACACACACACACACACACACACACTTCCTGTGCAGCACTATGTCAGTCCTGCGGGCTCAGTGCGTACGCCAGTTTCTGCTCCAACCACAACTGCAATCATACAGCTTTAACAAGCTTTAAATGTGTCCTAATTAGGCAAATTTCTTGTTTAGAGCAGTTATTTCACTCTTAAGCCAAATGTTGACAGAAATACCCAAGCCTGCCATGCAGAAATCACTCTTTATACAGCACGCGTGAACAACCGCCACAAATATTGGCACCTAAGTAAATAGTTGCGAAAAAGGCTGTGAAAAAAAAAAAAAAAACTTGGTTTCCGTCAATTCTCCCAGCTGTTCATTAAAAAATATTCACAAACAAGAATCTTCACTTTTAAAAAATGGTTAAAGGAAAATGATATTTTTAATCTTAAAATAAATATTTTCTGAAAGCCGTGTGTGCCATAGTTGCTGGCTCCCCTCCAGAGCCCCGCAGCGGGACTGAAGCGCAGAGATCACACACGGAGCTGCGAGGAGGCTGTGATGACAGTCAGGTGCAGATCCGTCAGCAGAAGATGGGGTGTGTGTGTGTGTGTGTGTGTGTGTGTGTGTGTATGATGCATTAGTTCATTAACACCTCATATTTTCTAAGGTTGCCGATATAATGCACTAAATGTGCGTGCATATGTACTGCATGTGTGAGTCTATATGTGTGTGTGTTCATGGGTATGTATGTGTGTGGCTATGAGTGTACGCAAAGGTGTGCATAAATGAAGGTATGCATAGTATACATGCCCATGTGTTTGTGTATAAATGCACATGCGCGCGCACACACACACACACACACATATATGTGCACGTGCAGAGATGAGGTTAGGATCAGGGTTTAGGGTGTGGGTGAAGGTTGGGGTTGGGGTTAGAGTGAGTGAACAGACATGAGAAATGCAGATATTTTCAGGAATTAACATCCCATAATGCTTTGTGGCACTAATATAAATAGTGAGCAGGTCCAGCTGACCTTACGGTGGGAAGATGTAAAGATCTCAGAGACTCAGAGAAGATCTCAGAAAAAGGAAGAGCTTCAGTTACTGACTCTGCTCAGCTGGGCCAACAGGAAGAACAACACACAGCGACTCTTAGATCCAGGGTACAGGCATCAGTAAATACGGTCAGATACTGTGGCACAATCCGTAATCGTGATGTTTGTGAGTTAGTGTGACATGTAATTAAAAACAAAGGAGCAACTAATCCTCAGATAACAGTCAGAGCAGGACCTGATCGCACTCAGGAAGAACAGACTGTAAAAAACAACAGAGAGAGAGAGGTGTTATAGTCGGGTCGCAGTGCATAAACCGCTCATTACAAAAGCACATTCACACTGGAGCGTTCAGTGGCAGAGAAACTATAATCCCTGGACTACAGGAGTGGATAAAAACACGGCGGTCAGATGAATCATCCTTTCTGCTCCAGCAGGCGCGTGAATGTGTGGTGTACAGCAGGACAGTACAGGCCTGAACACTGCTTCCCGACAGCGAGAGGGTTCTCTGACCCGGTTCTACAGTGGCTTGGCTTGGGTTGACTTCAACCCTCAGAGGAAATGCTCTCTGTGAACCAATACACCGATATCCTGAGTCATGACCTTTATCCAGTGATGGAATATGACCCTATAAGCACGGTATAAGGGCTCAGTGAATGGTTTGATGAGTATGAAAATCATGTGAATCATATGCTGTGGCCTTTATAGTGCAGATCTCAACCGTACTGAACTCCAGTGGAGTTTGGCCTGATAAGTCAGACAGCGCTTTCTGACAACATCACCAAAACACCAAACCAGGGAACATGTTGAGGAAACACACAGCTCCATCCCTCTGGGAGGGTTTAGAAAGTTGTAGAGTTTAGTGAACGGCTCACTGCTGCTGTTCTGGTGAGGTCCAGCGGCCCAACACCTTACTCAAAACTCTGTGCTGCTTTTTCCTGGAAACTTCACTTGTCTGCATGAACACACAGTGTGTTTTCATGAATGACAGTCAGGTGCACACAGTGGGCCGTATCTGTGCTGAAGTGAATCAGGTCAGCTCCTTTCTTTAGCGTGCGCTACATTGCACACATAGATAGAGGCTAACGCTGCACTCATTCTCATAAACATGTGTACAGTTACACAGCCGAGTATTTCTGGAGAGCCCGTGCAGCTCAGGCCTGTTGCATGAGAACCATGGCAGTGTCCCAGCTGGGTCTTGCACCCAGGACCCCTGAGCTCCGAGCACTGTTCCCCACACACCCGTGAGCTTCGAGCACTGTTCCCCAAACACCCCTAAGCTCCGAGCACTGTTCCCCACACACCCTTGAGCTCCGAGCACTGTTCCCCACACACCCCTGAGCTCCAACCACTGTTCCCCACGCACCCCTGAGCTCCGAGCACTGTTCCCCACGCACCCCTGAGCTCCAACCACTGTTCCCCACACACCCCTGAGCTCCGACCACTGTTCCCCACACACCCCTGAGCTCCGAACACTGTTCCTCACAAACCCGTGAGCTCCGAGCACTGTTCCCCACACACCCTTGAGCTCCTAGCACTGTTCCCCACACACCCCTGAGCTCCGAGCACTGTTCCCCACACACCCCCTGAGCTCCACTGTTTCCCCACTGTCCCCACACAACCCCTGAGCTCCGAGCACTGTTCCCCACACACCCCTGAGCTCCAACCACTGTTCCCCACACACCCCCCTGAGCTCCAGGCACTGTTCCCCACACACCCCTGAGCTCCCAAGGCACTGTTCCCCCACACACCCCTGAGCTCCCACTGTTCCCCACACACTGTTCCCCACACACCCCCCCACACACCCCTGAGCTCCAAGGCACTGTTCCCCCTGACACACCCCCCAAAGCTCCCCGAGCACTGTTCCCCACACACCCCCCTGAGCTCCAGGCACTGTTCCCCACACACCCCCTGAGCTCCGACCACTGTTCCCCACACACCCGTGAGCTCCGACCACTGTTCCCCACACACCCCTGAGCTCCGAACACTGTTCCCCACAAACCCGTGAGCTCCGAGCACTGTTTCCCAAACACCCTTGAGCTCCTAGCACTGTTCCCCACACACCCCTGAGCTCCGAACACTGTTCCCCACACACCCCTAAGCTCCAAGCACTGTTCCCCACACACCCCTGAGCTCCGAGCACTGTTCCTCTCACACCCCTGAGCTCCCACCACTGTTCCCCACGCACCCCTGAGCTCCGAGCACTGTTCCCCACACACCCTGAGCTCCGAGCACTGTTCCCCACACACCCCTGAGCTCCAACCACTGTTCCCCACACACCCCTAAGCTCCGAGCACTGTTCCCCACACACCCCTGAGCTCCAACCACTGTTCCCCACACACCCCTGAGCTCCGAGCACTGTTCCCCACACACCTCTGAGCTCCGAGCTCTGTTTCCCATACACCCCTGAGCTCCAACCACTGTTCCCCACAAACCCCTGAGCTCCGAGCACTGTTCCCCACACACCCCTGAGCTCCGAACACTGTTCCCCACAAACCCGTGAGCTCCGAGCACTGTTCCCCACACACCCTTGAGCTCCGAACACTGTTCCCCACACACCCGTGAGCTTCGAGCACTGTTACCCACACACCCCTGAGCTCCAAGCACTGTTCCCCACACACCCCTGAGCTCCGAGCACTGTTCCTCTCACACCCTGAGCTCCGAGCACTGTTCCTCTCACACCCTGAACTCCGAGCACTGTTCCCCCCACACCCTTGAGCTCCGAGCACTGTTCCCCACACATCCCTGAGCTCCGAACACTGTTCCCCACACACCCCTGAGCTCCGAGCACTGTTCCCCACACACCCCTGAGCTCCAAGCACTGTTCCCCACACACCCCTGAGCTCCGAGCACTGTTCCCCACACACCCCTGAGCTCCGAGCACTGTTCCCCACACACCCCTGAGCTCCGAGCACTGTTCCCCTCACATTAAACCCCAGCACTGGCCCGGTTCCTCCTTTATGGATCGCATCACTGCTGAGACGCATCTCCTGTGGCCCATAAAAAAAATCTTTGCTCATCTATTACATCATTTAATGCACTCTGCGAGACGTGGAGATAAAATAACATGTCCATAAAGAGGATGAAAACAGCCCGACGAAGAGTTAGCACAAAAAGTAAAAGTGATTTATACGCATCAGAGGTGATAAAACAGCATTTTCATTGGGAAAAAATAAAAACCTGGAACTGTTAAACGCACACATTTCTGCTGAAACGAGCAGAAGAGCAGAATCTGGCCCTGATTCCACAGGCCTTCCGGATGCTTCTCTTCAGGGACAGGATGGCCTCGACATCAGGACGGGATGTATCTCATTTACCACAGGCGCTCAAAGACTCGGCCTGTAACTATGTTCTTTGTGCTGTTCAGAACCACATGTGTAATTCAGAAATAACAGTGAGAGAAGGAGGACTCTCAGTACTATAGCTACGGACGATCACAGACATACCGCCCTCGGCTGTTACAGACACAGCAGTGGAACTACATCACCGGGTTCTGTTCATCTGTGAAGAGAAATATAGACAAACTCTTACTGTTTCCTGAACTTAAAACCACAATCCACAGATGCGTATAATCCACCTGCTCTGCACACGCTCAGTACAGTACCTGCTCTGCACACGCTCAGTACACTTCCTGCTCTGCACGCGCTCAGTACACTTCCTGCTCTGCACACGCTCAGTACACTTCCTGCTCTGCACACGCTTAGTACATCACCTGCTCTGCACACGCTCAGTACAGTATCTGCTCTGCACACGCTCAGTACACTTCCTGCTCTGCACACGCTCAGTGCATCACCTGCTCTGCACACGCTCAGTACAGTACCTGCTCTGCACATGCTCAGTACACTTCCTGCTCAACAACCATTCAGCAAATTACCTGCTTTGCACACTCTCAGTGGAAAACCTGATCTGCACATGCTCAATAAACTAGCAGATCTGCACATGCTCAGTACATTACCAGCTCTGCACATGCTCAGTATGCTCACATTTCAAGCTGACGATTCCTCAAACTGAAGTTCTGATGATTAAAACTACTGGTTTGCCACCCTCTCTTTACCTGGAATTTGTTACTGAAGGCAGTTTGGCCAATGAAAAGCACTGATTATTCATTTAACAGTCTGGGAGAAGATAAAACCAGGGCTGGAATTTGAGAGCCAGGTCTGAGGATTGCTGCTCTAGCTGCTGAATGAGGTGAGCTTTGTTAGGGTTGGAGTGAAAACCTACAGGATGGTAGATCTCCAGGAACAGGGTTGGGCAGCCCTGCTCTAGCTGTTGAATGAGATGTGCTTTGTTAGGGTTGGAGCGCAAACCTACAGGATGGTAGATCTCCAGGGTTGGGCAGCCCTGCTCTAGCTGTTGAATGAGATGTGCTTTGTTAGGGTTGGAGCGCAAACCTACAGGATGGTAGATCTCCAGGGTTGGGCAGCCCTGCTCTAGCTGTTGAGTGAGGTGAGCTTTGTGAGGGGTTGGAGTGAAAACCGACAGGATGGTAGATCTCCAGGAATAGAGCTCAGAAGTCCTGGCCTGGACTGCGTTTTGCATTGAATGGAAAGTTAAATATAAATGCCCGTGTAGTGTAGCTAAGCATGGCAGTCCGGGGCAGACGCCCACAGGGAGCAGTGAAGCACATTTATTTATACAGCAGAGCGGAGTGGAGGCTAATGCTGGACTGGCTCCCTGCCCACTCCAGAGCTTCGAGAGTCGGGAGAGATCACGGCGTGACGGAGCTCCGGTGAGCTGAGCACCACTTCCACCTTCTGCTGCTCTCCCTGAAAGCACTTCAGTCCGTTAACCGTTCGCATCGGCTCAGCTTTCCATAAACGGCAGCAACCGTACAGCCATAACTCAAGAATATCATTTCTTTCGAGAGTAAGCTTACACTCAGTCAACCAGCACGTCGCCCTCCATACAAGGACACGAACAATGTTGCTACTTTCTGAGAAAAACAGAATAAAAGATTTTAAGTCAATCACCCCAGTTTGTCCCTTCAGCCAATTTAAAAGACTGACTGTTGTAATTGGCCGGGCAGAATGTGCAGACGGCCATTTTGTTTGCGGTAGCTGGCACAGTGTTTGCTACCGGTGTGTGTTCCTCGCCGTCTGTCATTGCGCTATTTCCCATGCATTGCACACACACACACACACACACACACACACACACACACACCCTTGCGCACCACTGCTCTGTAGATTCACACTTAACGCACCATGCTTTCATGACTCAATCAGACACTTTAGACACGGTAAGCAGGGCTGCTAAATTAGCCATTTAGCGAGTAAGCATTTTGCGCAGATGATGAGCGAGTGATTAAGCAAACAGCTTTTATAATGCATAATTACTCCTCTGAAATGCCCTCTCTGTGTGCTGCGGGGGTATGGTGCTCCGTTAAGGCAGGTGTTGGGTGTATCTACACCTTTGTAGCGAACCCTGAAGTTTATCCAGGCTAATGAGGGAATAGGCTAGTGAAGGAATGGGAGGGGAGGGGATATCGGACCAAAGATGGAGATTCTGTGTACTGGGTAAAGATTACCAAAGGGTTTGCATAGATTTTGACCCCCCCCCCCCCGTCCCCCCTCCAGTCGACAGCTCCTGACCTTATCTCAGGCACAGTGTGTTTCTCATCCTCTCAGTCTATTGGGAGCTAATGCAGTTCAGAGCTCTCAAATTCAATTCCGAGAGCATTTCATCACTCCATAAAATACTATCGCTTTACCCCTGAAACGCAATTCTGCGGAGCGTCCACAGAGCCACTGCCCACCTCACCTGTAACTGACACAGGAAATCAGGGGCTGAACGGCCCTGTTCACAGGAAATAATGTCATTGATGATACAGACACTACAGGATAAACTTTTGTCTGCAATTGTGGAGAGTGTTGGCTCATTTATAGCAAGCATCTCATTCTGCGCATGATGTCGAGAACCGGCTATTCAGCTTAAGACCGCTAACTGTTTTCCACTTCCGATGTGCGACTCCACTATTACCTGTGAAATAGATCATATTCAGCACTGCATTTAGCCTGAGCTTGATAAGAACAAACTGAAGACACCTCTTTGCAAGAGAATTTCAAGAACTTATAATACTAACCTATCAACAGTCAATTATCAAGGCAGATTAGTTGAGGCTCAACAGAGCTTCAAGAATGGGACAATTTGCACCTTAAATTTCATATTCACTTATTGGGAAAATAATTAAGTGAGACATACACTAATTGGGCTACATCACTGTGCAGTGACCGGTTTTAGCCGTAGAGCACATGCACACCTGTAGTGCGATGTACGGTTAGAGCCTTAGTCGTGCAACTGAATGATGATCCCCAGCAGAACCACCACATTAAATTCACCGGTCCGGTTGAGGGAGGTTCTGAAGCTGTAAAACTCGGCCCTGCTTCAGAACCCGGCCCCGCTGGCCGAGACAGCATGATTAATGGCTCCCGAACACAGACGCCCTGAGTGCGGGCCAACATTTAAACGGTACAGCTGAGCGGCACGTTCGTCACGGGGTGAGGGCCACATTCCCACACGTGTACACAACACACATCAATCTGCTCCACACATTTGGCCCCAGAGCGCCTGCCCCGCCTGCCCCTGATACAGACTGACAGGGTGGGGGTGTAGGGCAGTTGATGTTGGGGGGTGGTGCATTGGGCCCTGGAGCTGTAAAACCACCTCAGGGGCCCCTACTTCCCTTCCGACTCACAACTACCCCCTCAGCCACCCTCCCAGGGAGCACCCTCAGTGAGAGACACATGCTGTCATAGACCATATCCCGGTCACATGTAGATCGAAAAAAAGATATTCAGAATACATGTCCTTTAAAAGAATTTCCTCGAGTGAGATATGATGTAATTGCACGTAAATTAAATTGGTCACGCAGTATCAGTTATATTCAGCAATAAACGTTGATTCCCAGGATTTCTTCAGTCAGACAGCCATAAAAAATGGGCGCTGTAAGAATTATCTGAGTAAGACGTTGGGTATAAATGGATTGTATTTAGATGATATTAGCTGAGCATATCACACTTTAATGAGAAAAAACTGTATGTTAAATAACTGAAGTGTAAATGTAGTGAAGCTCACATGAGCTCTCTGCTGCAAACACAGACCCCCTGGCATCACATCACACTTCATTTCAGCAAGAAGTTCCCTTCAACAGGCGGCATTGATGAAACCGTGTTCTTACTGCCTGGGATCTCGATCTAAATCTAATATCGTTTCTTTTAATCTTTAACGTCTCCAGAAATAACAAGTCACTTTTGTTTTACAGCATTTTCGTTTTGAAAAGAAGAAATAAAGGGAAGATTTCAGGAAAGGACAGTAAAAGGGAGAACACACGGCCACGCTTGATGAGCTGCTGAAATCTCGACGTATGACCTGCGGTATGCCTGATAGACCAGCAGGGGGCACTAGATTGCAATTAAACATTAATGTCATGGAGAATTTATTTTAATAAATTTGCAGTTTACTCTCAACACAGATTCCAGCCACAGTCCCCACTGGAAGCGAATTTAAGAAGGTGATCTCCAGTAGCCAATTTACACCAGCAGCCTTGGTTACCACATACCCAGAATGCACTGGTGCTGACTGTAGAGAGGGCTCAGGGTTGTAGATGACAGTTTACACGGCCAGAGTCTCCAACCTGGGTGTGGACCAGTGCAGATGTGAATAACAGTTTAACAGCAATTTAGCAAATTAACATTAATTAGTTTCAAATCTCTATTGGATACTAGCATGCCTTAAAAATAAATATTATTACCGTTTAGCAGCTCGTAAAATGAATTAAGAGTGTTTCTGGGACTCATGTGAATTGAAGTGAGACTCACCCCGGATTCGCGGGGGTGGATATCCGTGCTCGCCGCTGGCCCTCATCGAACCACTCGCTTAGCGCGGCCGCTTTTTAATTACACACAAGTGTGGCGGATTTAGTGCTAATCCCCCGTAATCCCTCTGAAGGCTCATTATCTGCCTTCTTGCCCCCATGAACACCCCCGCCCCGGCACTGGGGATTACTGCCCTGCAGACTTACCCCGCCTCCAAAATCAAACGCATCTCTCCCTCCTCGCTGTCCATTTCAACATCCTGGAGATCTCTCCGTTGTAACATGCTGAAAACTATTCTCTAACCATATTCCTGAGCTCAGTTTCACAAAGCAGGATTACTGAGTAAGATGGATGAGTCAGCAAGTAAAATCCAGACCCTGCCTAAATTTAGAACATGAACTGAAGTATAAAGAGAGGTTACAAGTTCTACACTACAGTTACCCAGCTAACTCAGTAATCCTGCTTTGTGAAACAGGACCCAGCTAACTCAGTAATACTGTTCTGTGAAACAGGACCCAGCTAACTCAGTAAACCTGCTCTGAGAAACAGCACCCAGCTAACTCAGTAATCCTGCTCTGTGAAACAGGGCCCAGCTAACTCAGTAATACTGTTCTGTGAAACAGGATCCAGCTAACTCAGTAAACCTGCTCTGAGAAACAGCATCCAGCTAACTCAGTAATCCTGCTCTGTGAAACAGCACCCAGCTAACTCAGTAATCCTGCTTTGTGAAACAGGGCCCTGCTAACTCAGTTATCCTGCTCTCTGAAACAGGGCCCAGCTAACTCAGTAATCCTGCTCTGTGAAACAGGGCCCAGATAACTCAGTAATCCTGCTTTGTGAAACAGGGCACAGCTAACTAAGTAATCCTGCTCTGTGAAACAGGACCCAGCTAACTCAGTTATACTGTTTTGTGAAACAAGACCCAGCTAACTCAGTAATACTGTTTTGTGAAACAGGACCCAGCCAACTCAATAATCCTGCTCTGAGAAACAGGACCCAGCTAACTCAGTAATCCTGCTCTGTGAAACAGGGCCCAGCTAACTCAGTAATACTGTTTTGTGAAACAGGACCCAGCTAACTCAGTAAGCCTGCTCTGAGAAACAGGACCCAGCTAACTCAGTAATTCTGCTCTGTGAAACAGGGCCCAGCTAACTCAGTAATCCTGTTTTTTTTGAAACAGGGCCCAGCTAACTCAGTAATCCTGCTCTGTGAAACAGCACCCAGCTAACTCAGTAATCGTGCTCTGTGAAACAGGACCCAGCTAACTCAGTAATCCTGCTCTGTGAAACAGGGCCCAGCTAACTCAGTAATTCTGCTCTGTGAAACAGGGCCCAGCTAACTCAGTAAACCTGCTCTGAGAAACAGGACCCAGCTAACTCAGTAATCCTGCTCTGTGAAACAGGACCCAGCTAACTCAGTTATACTGTTTTGTGAAACAAGACCCAGCTAACTCAGTAATACTGTTTTGTGAAACAGGACCCAGCCAACTCAGTAATCCTGCTCTGAGAAACAGGACCCAGCTAACTCAGTAATCCTGCTCTGTGAAACAGGGCCCAGCTAACTCAGTAATACTGTTTTGTGAAACAGGACCCAGCTAACTCAGTAAACCTGCTCTGAGAAACAGGACCCAGCTAACTCAGTAATTCTGCTCTGTGAAACAGGGCCCAGCTAACTCAGTAATACTGTTTTGTGAAACAGGGCCCAGCTAACTCAGTAATCCTGCTCTGTGAAACAGGACCCAGCTAACTCAGTAATCCTGCTCTGTGAAACAGGACCCAGCTAACTCAGTAATCCTGCTCTGTGAAACAGGGCCCAGCTAACTCAGTAATTCTGCTCTGTGAAACAGGGCCCAGCTAACTCAGTAAACCTGCTCTGAGAAACAGGACCCAGCTAACTCAGTAATCCTGCTCTGTGAAACAGGGCCCAGCTAACTCAGTAATACTGCTTTGTGAAACAGGACCCAGCTAACTCAGTAATCCTGCTCTGTGAAACAGGGCCCTGCTAACTCAGTAATCCTGCTCTGTGAAACAGGACCCAGCTAACTCAGTAATCCTGCTCTGTGAAACAGGGCCCTGCTAACTCAGTAATCCTGCTCTGTGAAACAGGACCCAGCTAACTCAGTAATCCTGCTTTGCAAAACATGGCCTGATGCTGCCTAATTCCCCATGAGACCGGAGGCTCTACTTTCATGCAGTCTGTTGAGCACCACATTGGCATTTCCTCGCGGTGTGAGGCAGATTATCTGCATATACGCTGGTTTGGTATTTTCCTGGATCTAAATGCATGCACTCATGCTGGGATGGGTGTGGAGGCACAGTGGGGTGGTTGAGTGGGGGGTTGATAGAGGGAGTTTCCCTCTTCATCATGAGGTCAGGCCTGCACCAATCACCAGCCCCGACCCTCACAGAGAGTTTTCATCAGCAGCGACGGTAAATTAGACCTGCGACGAGTGACTCTCCTCACACGGCTTACTGATGTCTGATTAACATTTAATAACATTTAGCAGCGGTCAGATAATAATAGTGTTCCACATTTAATGGCGCTCAATATATTTCAAAAGCTTGCTACAGCAGGATTTGATTTGTGATTTTACAGTGTCGAGTCATAAATTGACAGTACAAATACACTAATGCCCTGGATTGCCTGCCGCTCTCAGTTCTGATGGGCAAACTCAGATCAGCTACAAATAAACGAAAGGGGAGGAGATTTATTCTGTTTTTTGAGGAAACTTTGGCACCTATCACAGCGAGTGGATGTGCGGGAACCCAATAAATTCTGCATGCACCCAAAATTACTGCAGCACATCGTACAGCACACTTTAAATTAACAATTCTCACAGAGCATCAGGGCCCTGTTACACAGAGCAGGATTACTGAGTTAGCTGGGCCCTGTTTCACAGAGCAGGATTACTGAGTTATCTGGGCCCTTTTTTTTTTTTTTTTTTTTTTGAAAGAAACAGAGTTTATTTAAATTTTAAAAAGAATTTTAGAAGTTTCAAAAGATACATTTTAAGGAAAGGACTACAATATTGTATATATATATATATATATATATATAAATAATTAATTAAAAGTCCTAATAAATGCCACCTTCAGCATTTTGAATGTCTATATCAATGTCCTTAGCACTGCATGTTATTCTTCGTGTTCTTGAGCCTCTTAAACAGATGAGGGCGGATCGTAATAAAGCAAAGGAAGTCCCGGCCCTAATCCAGCTGATGGTTTTCGCATACTCTTCTCCTTTCTTAGTTGCAATGAGTTCGGCTAATCGACTGTGATAGCGTAAGCACTCATTACCCATTCCGCCAGTTGATGTAAAAACAAGGGGTGTGAATGTTCCGTTCTCGATGTCGAGAACTCTTCTTGAGTACAGGCGCTTTCTCTCATTCTCATGCATACGATAGATCTGTTGTGGCTCTAGGTCCCTATACGAATCAGCATTGGGGTGGCAAACCCTCACATCAAACAATGCTGACCGTTGGTGTTCCCAGAATCCACGTGCATGTCCAGTCTCGCGTCTTGTGCTTTATTAGAGCCGCTGCTTAACTGTTCACCAGAGATTTCTTGCAGGACAGGTTCAATTTGAACATCACTGCATACCATATCGAGAAGTTCCGCCTCCAGATCCCTCAGCTCATTATGGCATTGAGTAATGAAGCCTCCTCGTTTACAAATCATGGAGTGGTCTACAGTGAAGACTTCCCCGCACACACATGTGGAAGGAATATCATCAATTGGCCAGAGATAACGCAGTTTAACAGCATTGCGGAACTCCCTCTCATTCAGGTTGAAGCCCATTTCTTGGAGAGGAAGCACTATAAGCCACACTGAAAATCCTTTTTCAGCCACCAAGTCTAAAACTCACCGAGTCTCCCGCGGTGCCATATCTTTAATACGCTCTACACTGGTTTCATGTTCCTTTGCTCTTTCACTTCTTACTTCCCGCTGTGCCGCTTGAATAAGGGCATCATCTGGTAACTCGTGGGATTGAGCTATGATTCGCTCAACGAGAGATGTTGTTACTTTAACTGATGCAGCATACTCACGCTCTGCTTCTTGGCATGGCTTCCCCAGACCCAGGCCACCCTGGCGAACCGGGAGAGCTAAAATTTCCCTATCCAGCTGATTACACGCGCTCAATAATCGCAGGTATCAGCACCTGAGATACAGCCCTCTCCAATGGCTCTAGCAGATCTTGAATATCCGGTAAAGTTCTAAGAAAGTAAGTCCAGCAATGCTCCAAGCCAAAGGTGTAGGCAGCATAGCACGCCTGCGGTTGAGTTTGAGCAAACTCCGCCAACTTCACCACTTTGCTGACCCAATTTGTCACCTTCTCACTAACATATTCCTCTAAATACTCACAAGAACCAATCACTGCCCCCAAATGCTTCTGCCCTTGCACTGTTACATTGATGGTCGTGTCCTTAAACACTTCCTTCACACTTTCCTCCTTGTCTGGTTTTACTATAATCCAGCTCTTCCTATCATTCGGAAAATATCCAAAACATGGACCAAGGGTGTTCAGGGTATCCCACCACTTCTTAATTTCTGTAACAGGGCCAGCTCCACTTGCATCATCAGCAAACCAACACTGCTTTACACTGGATGTTGCCTTGAGACTCGTAATCAAAGGCTGGATGCTTAGAGCATATAGGCCCATAGCAAGCGGATCTCCTTGTGTTGTTCCTTCTGCTGACAAGATCTCTTTGCTGCCCGTAATGAATAGCCGAGCTGGCAGTCTATATGTATTAATGGCATACACTGCAATTACAGGGCATAGTTAGCGGATATTATGCAGTGCAGCTGCTCTGTTCAGCGCGTTAAATGCATTAGATGCATCAATAAGAAGCACAGCATCAGTATCGTCCGCTTCGAAGATGGTATGCATAGCATGTATTGCAGCCTCACTTCCAGACTTTTGACCAGCACACAGTTGAAGTGAGCCACTAACTTCAATAAAATCCTTCTTGGCAACATTCATCACGCACTTTCCAACAATTCTCCTCAGTACTTCCCCAACTCCTATCGGCCTTACTGCATCCTCACCTTTGTCTAGAGGGATTAGGCGACTTGCCATTAGGGGTTCGATGGTCACAGGATCAATATACTTTGTACACAGGATTCTTGTCATTGTGGCGACTGCCTCACATAGGCTTAAAAATGATTTTTTAAACAATTTACAGACTAAAATTTTTCTAAAGCCATTTGCATTGACCCCAGATGGACCTCCAGATCCCTTTGTTATCTGGGCCCTGTTTCACAGAGCAGGATTATTGAGTTAGCTGGGCCCTGTTTCACAAAGCAGGATTATTGAGTTATCTGGGCCCTGTTTCACAGTGCAGGATTACTGAGATATGTGAGCCCTGTTTCACAGAGCAGGATTACTGAGATATGTGAGCCCTGTTTCACAGAGCAGGATTACTGAGTTACCTGGGCCCTGTTTCACAGAGCAGGATTACTGAGTTATCTGGGCCCTGTTTCACAGAGCAGGATTACCGAGTTAGCTGGTTCCTGTTTCACAAAGCAGGATTACTGAGCTATCTGGGCCCTGTTTCACAAAGTAGGATTACTGAGTTAGTTGGGTCTTGCTTAATACAGCAGGATTAGTGAGTTAGCTGAATTGCTGCACTGAATAGCACTCTGATGTTTTTTGGGCTAATCTTACACTCATTGGCTCAGATTAACTCCATTGATTGCTAATTTGGGCAGACATTCTGTATCCCAACTTCAGCCCAGTCGCCCCAAACCCTGTTTGTTCCCCAGCCCCCACTGAAGGACTCTCATACGCACCTGTGAGGGTTTCTGCAGGACGGAGTTAAGCAGTTCACACTCTCTGTAATCTCCTATTTTGATATATCTGTACTCAGCAGACAGACCTGCTATTTTCTTCACTCTCGTAATGAGCCTATTTCAGAATGTGCTGTATGTATTTCTCCACTCACAGAAGTGCAACAGAATGGACAGAACTGTGTAATTTTACACAGTACAAAGAACACCCTTTGTACTGGACATAGATGTGCACACAAAAACGTATAAACATACTAAAAGCAAACATAAGCTACACAGTGTGTATATTTGAGTAAAATAAATGCAATTTTCCTAAACTATCAAAAAACAGAACAGAAAAAAACAGCAGCATTATCAGGGTATCATAACCTGGAGGGTTTGGTAGAGTTGTGAGAACAGAACAGAAGTTCAGTTAGGTGAATTGGACCTGTCACAATCAGCCCCTAGGGGGCAGCACAGGAAATCAATCACACGTTATTTTGTGATACATACACAAGTTATCAATCACGCAATCCCACCATAACTACAAATTAGGGCTCCTTTGAAATGATTTTGATACAAATTGTCAAAGTTATGTGCAATCAATTTTATTGTAGGACAACACTTCATCGAAGAGAAACACTCTGAAGTTGAACTTGAACCCTGGAGGTCATGCTGAAATCAGCCGATACCCACTCATCACCACTTGACCCCGCAGAAATCCTGACTGAGCATTAAATTATTCTTTTAGAAGACGCTTCTATCTGGGGAAACTCACATTGTCAAAAATAAGAGTCCAGTCATCTCATTCCAGCGCGTTTATGACATTCCCAGTCCAGTCAGTATGGGTGCAGTATTAGAAAAGCACTGGTGTAATAAAACTATGCTCGTCAAAATGAGATGACATCTGAACATGTGGCTAATACATATAACCCACAGAGTTGAAAAAATACAGCATCAGGCACATATGAGCACAGCCCTGATCCGGCCCCAGACAAGCAGGAGAAATGGATCTATGGATGGATTTATCAAAAACCCCCTTTATACTGGTCAGGATCGCGGTGAGCTGGGCCCTATCCCAGCATGCAACACCCCCTGTACAGTTCACCAATCCATCACAAGGTGCATACACCATTCACACACACACAGACACAAAGACACACACACACACACACACACACCTGTGTAAGGGAGGAAGCTGCAGCACCCACAGGAAACCCACACAAACACGAGCAGAACATGCAGACTCCACACAGACAGGCTCCAGGCCGGATTCAAACGCACGACCCCCTCGCTGTGAGGTGGCAGAGTCACCCGCTGTGTCACAGTGCCAGCCCTGATTTACCCATGAGCTCAATCAGCAGGTGTCTGTAATTAGTTCCAGCTTCAAAGACTGGGATCGAGAAGGTTGGTAGTTCAGGCCAAGGTTTACCTCTCATTGATCCGAGGGGAAAGCGACCTTGGTTTATTATTGGATAATAGCGTTAGCTAAATGAATGTGCCACAGGAGATTTCGGTAATGAGGCCACAGGTCTTTCCAGGGAGGTGTCCGGTGCTCTGTTGTCTGGGCGACATGACCAAAACGTTTCACATGGACACCCCAGCTCTGTTCAAGGTCTCATCTTTAGATGAATCATTTGGAAATTACATAATCACATCCCTGAATGCTCTGCGCTGCTGTGTTTCGAAGAGAGGGGTTGCAGGGTCGACTCCTTTGGGACGGGGCACGGTCACTGTACCCTTGATTAAGGGCAACCCAACTGCCCCAATAAAACTGCCCCACTTACACAAATAGACCACGTCACCCTGGCAACATGAATACATTACAGAGAAGGCGTGCTGGTGGTAAGTGTGTCACGATTGGCTCATGAGAGTCTTCATCTCAATGGCCACATTCTCACAGGATAGAGCTGATTTCACCGTCTGCCCAGCGATTCAACAGACAGGAAATCTCATTCTCACAGAGTCATTTAGCGGAATAAATGCATTAATTATCTGCGGATGGTTCTGACTGATGATAAAGCACAGGCGTGTGAATATGGCACATTTCTTATGGTGTGATTAGCCAGGTCTGACTGATGTTATATCTCTGTGAGCGTTTCCCGAGCCTGAAGACTCACCCGTGTGCTGCCGTCGCACTGTAACACACACTCATGCAGCGCTGGCCTGGAAATCTCACTCAGAACTCTGACCCATCGCTCAAACGCTCAGCTCTAATCTTCCTGACTCTTCTTATGTGACACACACACACACACACACACACACACTGCACAACACACACACATCGCAGAATACACACACAACATAATACACACACTGCTGAATACACACACACACACACACACACACACACACACACACACACACACAATACACATGCACACACACACACACACACACACACACACACACACAAACACACATGCACACACTGCAGAATACACACACACACACACACACACACACACACACACACATTACAGATTTCACAGGGGGCGATTTGAGCAGTTGACAGGTAAAAACAGATAAAACACAGCTCTATTACAGCACATGTAAGTGTGCACAACCTTGAATGGAGGAAACTCCATCCTGAGGAGTTTTTATACAAGCTGAGTAATGTAAGAGCAGGAGTGGAGGAGCTAGTAATTTTAGAGGAAGAGTGGAGAAGTTTTAGGAGGTGAGTAATGTAAGTAGGGAGGTGAGTAATGTTAGAGGAAGAGTGGTATAGGAGGTGAGTAATGTAAGAGGAGGAGTGGAGTAGTATAGGAGCTGAGTAATTTTAGAGGAAGAGTGGAGTAGTTTAGGAGGTGAGTAATGTAAGAGGAGGAGTGGAGTAGTATAGGAGGTGAGTAATGTTAGAGGAAGGGAGTAGTATAGGAGGTGGAATGTAGTATAGGAGGTGAGTAATGTAATGGAGTAGTATAGGAGGAGGGTTAGAGGAAGAGGTAGTATAGGAGGTGAGTAATGTAAGAGGAGGAGGAGTAGTATAGAGGTGAGTAATGTAAGAGGAGGAGGAGAGTAATGGAGGTGAGTAGGTTAGAGGAAGGAGGAGGAGAGGAGTAGTATAGAAGGTGAGTAATGTAAGAGGAGGAGGGAGTAGTATAGGGAGGGTGAGTAATGTTAGTAGAGGAGGAGGGAGTAGTATAGGAGGTGAGTATAGTAAGGTGAGTAATGTAAGAGGAGGAGGAGTAGTAGTATAGGGAGGTGCGAGTAATGTAAGAGGAGAGGAGGGGAGTAGTATAGGAGGTGAGTGGGAGTGTTAGGAGGAAGAGTGTAGTATAGGAGGTGAGTAATGTTAGAGGAGGAGGGAGTAGTATAGGAGGTGAGTAATGTAGAGGAGGGGAGGTATAGGAGGTGAGTAATGTAAGAGGAGGAGTGGAGTAGTATAGGAGGTGAGTAGTGTTAGAGGAAGAGTGGAGTATAGGAGGTGAGTAATGTAAGAGGAGGAGTGGAGTAGTATAGGAGGTGAGTAATGTAAGAGGAGGAGTGGAGTAGTATAGCAGGTGAGTAATGTTAGAGGAAGAGTGGAGTAGTATCGGAGGTGAGCAATGTAAGAGGAGGAGTGGAGTAGTATAGGAGGTGAGTAATGTTAGAGGAAGAGTGCAGTAGTATAGGAGGTGAGTAATGTAAGAGGAGGAGGGAGTAGTATAGGAGGTGAGTAATGTTAGAGGAAGAGTGGAGGTGAGTATGTAGGGAGGTGAGTAATGGAGGAGTAATGTAAGAGGAGGAGGAGTAGTATAGGGAGGTGAGTAGTGTTAGAGGAAGAGTGTAGTATAGGAGGTGAGTAATGTAAGAGGAGGAGTGGAGTAGTATAGGAGGTGAGTAATGTAAGAGGAGGAGTGGAGTAGTATAGGAGGTGAGTAATGTTAGAGGAAGAGTGGAGTAGTAGGAGGTGAGTAATGTAAGAGGAGGAGTGGAGTAGTATAGGAGGTGAGTAATGTAGAGGAAGAGTGGAGTATAGGAGGTGAGTAATGTTAGAGGAAGAGTGGAGTATAGGAGGTGAGTAATGTAAGGGAGAGCAATGGAAGAGGAGAGGAAGAGTAGTATAGGAGGTGAGTAATGTTAGAGGAAGAGTGGAGTAGTATAGGGTGGTGAGAGGAATGTAAGGAGGTGAGGTGGAGGAAGAGGGAGTATGAGTAATGTAGGTGAGGAGGGTGGATGTTAGAGGAAGAGTGGAGTAGTATAGGAGGTGAGTAATGTTAGAGGAAGAGTGGAGTAGTATAGGAGGTGAGTAATGTAAGAGGAGGAGTGGAGTAGTATAGGAGGTGAGTAATGTTAGAGGAAGAGTGGAGTAGTATAGGAGGTGAGTAATGTAAGAGGAGGAGTGGAGTAGTATAGGAGGTGAGTAATGTAAGAGGAGGAGTGGAGTAGTATAGGAGGTGAGTAATGTAAGAGGAGGAGTGGAGTAGTATAGGAGGTGAGTAATGTTAGAGGAAGAGTGGAGTAGTATAGGAGGTGAGTAATGTAAGAGGAGGAGTGGAGTAGTATAGGAGGTGAGTAATGTAAGAGCTGCCCTCTCGGCTCCCGCAAATAAAAATAGTACATTCCAGACTCCCAGCAGTGACTTTTCCAGCATTTTGATAAATGGTAATATTATAAACTCTGAAATATTGGTGAAGTGAAAAGATTTCAATAACCCCAGCCAGAACAGCACATACCCTCTGAGCAGGAAGTTTTGATCAGTCAGAGTTAAATGTTGCTGGTTTATAACATTATCAGGTCACTCACTGCACAGCCCTGATATTTCCACAGCCATGAGTCTAACGCTAACCAACATAATCACAATTACTGAAAACATTCTGTTCATTCTATAAATAGAACAAACTGCTACAAGTATACAGTATATCTATAGATGAAATATATACCACGCATTGTGCAGTGTGAAGTTGATCTAACATCTAACATCTAACATTAGATCTAAACATCCAATGAAAGTCATTTTGTCCAATTCATTTTTGGAGTTCATATAAAGGAAAAAAAGGCATGGATTTCTGAACCCATCACACTGGTTGCATGAGCCACACAGCGTGTGAACGTGATGATTACAGAATAACTGAGACAGAAAAGAGTAAAAATGTGCAGATCTTGTGTTGAAAGGTAATTATTCTGCAGAGCATCATGTATTCACTCCAACCAGCACGTCATTAATACTGCTATCTGCGAAAAATGTTTTTGGAAGTATTCCACATGGCCTCCGATGTTTGACTGCTGTTTATTTAAGACCACATCCCTCCGCAAAGTTTGACATTAGTGTCTGAGGGGCACTTGTGGGGTCCAGGGGGACCTGCCCCTGCATAAAGTGGGGGGATTAGGGTTCCGCCTCCCAGAAAATTTTTCCATTATTTGACTGACAGCTGTGCATTTATACATGAATTAGACCATGGCCATTGGGTTGCTAAATTTATTGTATAAATTCATACCAGAATGCCAATAAATACTATGCCAGCACATTTCACCACAACCAGAAAGAGTGCCGGCTTCATATAATCAACTAAAGAACTGGATTATTCTGCAATCACAAATATTAAAGGCTTGTAACATCATTAGCATATGACCAATATGCAGCTTTTTTATCACTTTTTGAAAAATGGTGGTTTAGAGGGGAGTTTCAGATTTATTTAGGCTACTAAAAGCAAGAACTATAATAGCAGCCTGTTGGGCTGTTCAGACACAATCCGTCATTATGTAAGGCATTAGCAAAATGCTAGCATTTTAGTAGGCAAAATCACCTACCTTCTAATGAAAATTAAAGGACATTAGCATTTTTCAATTTCAGGCCTAATACATAACCAATACTATAATTAGTAAAACTAAAATAAAATTTTAGCTTTTTTGTCCAGAAGCAGGTGTGAATAAATATTTTAGCCATTTAGCTCCATTGACTCCCATTCTCTGTGGAATATCTCAGGAGCTCTAGGTGAATTACAGCAAATTCTGGTACATAAGCATTGGCACCACTTTATTTTGATGGTCCTTTGCAGATGCTCAACAGACAAGAAGTAGCATGTTAACACAAAGGTTGACTTTCAACAAATTTAGATTTGTAGACAGTTAAAACACTATAAACAAAACATCATCATACTATCCACTAACTATCTTAGACATGACCTAAACATTTATGTTGACAATCTACAGTGAGAGGGAGAGAGACTGTGTGTGTGTGTGTGTGTTAAAGAGAGAGAGAGCGAGAGAGACTGTGTGTGTATTACTGTATGTGTGTGTGTGTGTGTGTGTGTGAAAGAGAGAGAGGGACTGTGTGTGTATCACTGTATATGTGTGTGTGTGTGTGTGTGTGTGTGTGTGAAAGAGAGAGAGAGACTGTGTGTGTATCACTGTATGAGTGTGTTTGTGTTAGAGAGAGTGTGTAGACAGAGTGAGGACATTTTTGGGAAGTATGTGCATGAGAGTGTGTGTGTAAGAGTGAGTGAGTGAGTGTTCTTAGTGTGTGTGTGTGTAAGAGTGAGTTTGTGTTCTTAGTGTGTGTGAGTGAGTGTGTATGGGAGTGTTTGTGTTTGTGTGTGTGTAAGAGTGAGTGAGTGTTCTTAGTGTGTGTGAGAGTGTGTATGGGAGTGTGTGCGTGTATGTGTGTGTGTGCATGTGTAAGAGTGAGTGAGTGTTCTTAGTGTGTGTGAGAGAGTGTGTATGGGAGTGTGTGTGTAAGAATGAGTATGTAGAAATGAGTGAGTGTGTGTGTGCGGAGGGTGGGCCCTCCAGAGCCCTGGTCACATGACGGGGGTAAGATCAGGTGTTTCAAGTTTGTTTCCATAATAATTTACTGATAACAGTGACTGCAGCTTGCAACATGGTCACATGATCTTGCAACTGTATTACTCTTCCAACTGCAATCATTTCACTGGGGTCTACGTTCTGTAAGAGTCCTACAGCTTCCTGTACCCACAGTGCACTGCCCAGATATATGCTATGTGACTACAGATCCACCTAATAAACAGAGATGCAAGGTGGGCTCGTACAAACATACACAAACACACACACACACACGCACACAGTTAGGCCACCCTGATATCATCTCTCTCCTTCAGCGCTCGGCTCCTTAATCCTCACACGATTGGTTGGCCGTGGACAGGAAGCGCCGTATCCGAGTCCTTTCCCTCTGCACATCCTGAGAATCAATCCTCAGCTCCCCTCCTGTCCCGGGCCCTGCTGGCGAGCTGCCATTGGAGGATTTTGGGGAACTGCAATCCCACTGAGTATCTGTCTGGGTCATTAAAGCTGGGCACAGATGCTTCCTCAAACAGTGCATTCTGGCACCCATCTACACCCCACACCGCCCCGCACAGCACAGGATTTATGCCTGACCTCAGGGAAGACAAGCGCTGAAATGAGAGAGAGAGAGAAGGAGAGAGATGGAGAGACAGGGAGATAAAGACAGAGAGAGAGGGAGGGAGACAGAAAGAGAGAGAGGAAGAAGCAAACAGAGAGAACAAGTGACAGAAGGAGGGAGGTAGAGAGAGAAGGAGGGAGGGGGAGCATGAGAGAGAGTGAGGAAGAGGGATAGAGAGAATAAGAGAGGTTGGAGAGGATAGAGAGACAGAGAGAGAGAGAGACAGAAGGAGCGAGAGCCTGTGAGCAGGTTCGGCACACTCTCTTCAGGGTTGGGATCCTGTTTTTCTGCCGCCGGGTGAGAATGACACAGTTTACAATCCTCCCGCTCCGCTGCTGTCTGGAGCCCACAGCGCCGCTCGACAGGATATCATTTGTTTTAACGATGCACCCAATCCACATTTCAGCAGAGATAAAAATTCTGCTCAGAATCAAATCATACTCACAGTCCAGCAATGTCAATAACTCAGCCAAAAATCATGCTTGAAAATGAATATAATAAAGAATACGTTGTAGTTTTCCCTTCCCTATCTCAATCAAAATGTCCAAAGAATACTTTGTGAGACAAACCAAATTGCTGGACGAAACTAGCGAACTCGCACTTCAAAATTAGCTAACTACGTTGTATTTCCAAACTCAATACATAGCAAAATGTGTGTAAAATACTGTCCTCCAGCCCATAAACTCCATAAAATCAGCTGATCTCCCTCTCTGAGAGCACTCTGCTGACCTCCACAGTTGAGTACCGAGGAGATACTGAATAATAACTGCGCACCGAGTTACTCTGACATCAGCCATTCACTTCCCTCAGGTTTGAGAAGAATAATTTTAGCACCTTCAGTTTTTGACAGTGCCAAAATGATGAAGTTGGAGCCAAATTCCAGTGCCATTTAAAGTCTGAGATCGTCTGCTAAGTGTGGGCGATACACTGAAGAACCTGCACTCCATTCAGCCACAAAACATCTCAACCCTGCATCTGATTCAACCACAAAACATCTCAACCCTGCATCTGATTCAACCACAAAACATCTCAACCCTGCATCTGATTCAACCACAAAACATCTCAATCCTGCATCTGATTCAACCATCAAACATCTCAACCCTGCATCTGATTCAACCATCAAACATCTCAACCCTGCATCTGATTCAACCATCAAACATCTCAACCCTGCATCTGATTCAACCACAAAACATCTCAACCCTGCATCTGATTCAACCACAAAACATCTCAATCCTGCATCTGATTCAACCATCAAACATCTCAACCCTGAATCTGATTCAACCATCAAACATCTCAACCCTGCATCTGATTCAACCACAAAACATCTCAATCCTGCATCTGATTCAACCACAAAACATCTCAATCCTGCATCTGATTCAACCACAAAACATCTCAACCCTGCATCTGATTCAACCATCAAACATCTCAACCCTGCATCTGATTCAACCATCAAACATCTCAACCCTGCATCTGATTCAACCATCAAACATCTCAACCCTGCATCTGATTCAACCACAAAACATCTCAATCCTGCATCTGATTCAACCACAAAACATCTCAATCCTGCATCTGATTCAACCACAAAACATCTCAACCCTGCATCTGATTCAACCACAAAACATCTCAACCCTGCATCTGATTCAACCACAAAACATCTCAACCCTGAATCTGATTCAACCACAAAACATCTCAACCCTGCATCTGATTCAACCACAAAACATCTCAATCCTGCATCTGATTAAACCACAAAACATCTCAACCCTGCATCTGATTCAACCACAAAACATCTCAACCCTGCATCTGATTCAACCATCAAAACATCTCAACCCTGCATCTGATTCAACCACAAAACATCTCAACCCTGAATCTGATTCAACCACAAAACATCTCAACCCTGCATCTGATTCAACCACAAAACATCTCAACCCTGCATCTGATTCAACCACAAAACATCTCAACCCTGCATCTGATTCAACCACAAAACATCTCAACCCTGCATCTGATTCAACCACAAAACATCTCAATCCATGCATCTGATTCAACCACAAAACATCTCAACCCTGCATCTGATTCAACCACAAAACATCTCAACCCTGCATCTGATTCAACCACAAAACATCTCAACCCTGCATCTGATTCAACCACAAAACATCTCAACCCTGCATCTGATTCAACCACAAAACATCTCAACCCTGAATCTGATTCAACCACAAAACATCTCAATCCTGCATCTGATTCAACCACAAAACATCTCAATCCTGCATCTGATTAAACCACAAAACATCTCAATCCTGCATCTGATTCAACCACAAAAACATCTCAATCCTGCATCTGATTAAACCACAAAACATCTCAACCCTGAATCTGATTCAACCACAAAACATCTCAATCCTGCATCTGATTCAACCACAAAACATCTCAATCCTGCATCTGATTCAACCACAAAACATCTCAACCCTGAATCTGATTCAACCACAAAACATCTCAATCCTGCATCTGATTAAACCACAAAACATCTCAATCCTGCATCTGATTCAACCACAAAACATCTCAACCCTGCAATCTGATTCAACCACAAAACATCTCAATCCTGCATCTGATTAAACCACAAAACATCTCAATCCTGCATCTGATTAAACCACAAAACATCTCAACCCTGAATCTGATTAAACCACAAAACATCTCAATCCTGAATCTGATTCAACCACAAAACATCTCAACCCTGCATCTGATTCAACCACAAAACATCTCAATCCTGCATCTGATTAAACCACAAAACATCTCAACCCTGCATCTGATTAAACCACAAAACATCTCAACCCTGCATCTGATTAAACCACAAAACATCTCAATCCTGCATCTGATTAAACCACAAAACATCTCAACCCTGAATCTGATTCAACCACAAAACATCTCAATCCTGCATCTGATTCAACCACAAAACATCTCAATCCTGAACCTGATTGGCCAGATCATGTTTACACATGATCCTAAGTGAAGGGACGGCGGAAATACAGTAGTTCTTGGCCCTTGGGACCATAATTTGGGGAACCCTGTGCTACGGTATCCTGAGGGAGAGCCAGGTAATTTATTTTCAGTTAAAGTGCAGGCAGGCTCTCGAACTAACCACTAGTGGCCGCTATAGAGTGATGGGCCTAATAAACAATGCCACTCTACCCACTATCCTTCCCTGGGGAGGAAAACATATGTTTTGGTTTGAAAGCACCTCTGGCCACAGCCAGCAATGATGCGACAGCAAATAGTGGAGAAATCTTTGAATGTTAAGTGAGACCTGAAATTACACCCCAGCAAATGTCAAAATACAGGACTTTCAGCCGCCTCAGACACTTCCACAGCAGTGAAGGGATTTATATTTTCAAAACCCTTAATCGCGTTTCTAAGAGCACTTGCATTAGAGAGGCTGAATTATTTGCTTCCTTTCAAAGGCTCATTCTTCCTCACAACACTGCGGACCAGCGTGGGATGTGATTGCGACTCGAATTTGCATCTTTGAGCTCAGAGAAAATTCTCCACAGATGAGACACATCGAGCCTCATAACTGCAGAAAAACCAGTGAAAATGAAAAATCGCAGAGCAGGGCGAGTTGAGTAACGTAACCCTCCCAATCGTACACCGACAGTGTGGGAAACGGGTGGGGGGAAAGAGCAGGATGATTTATATCGCGGGCTGTTCACATCACGCGTTTCTTCATAGAACAGCGACCTCGGGCTTGCGACGGCGAATGATTTATTGACCTTCTCGGCAGAGCTGAGTTTATACAAATGCTCGACACTGCTCCCCGAGCAGGAGCCGAGTGCGCTGTTTCGCCTCACAAACGGGCGGCTCACTCTTCAGGGCTTTTAATAAATTCAAAAAGAGCTAAACGGAGCCCTGAGACCTGCTGCTTTCAGCCCGTTATGGCTGATGACACGAGCAGAAGAGCAGAAGAGCAGCTCCCCACAGCAACACCACCTAACATCACTGGGGAAGGACTGTTTCCTGTTTCTGAGGGCATGGTAAAGGCAGGCTGATAGCACAGTGGTTAATGTGTGAGGCTGGGGCTCGGAAGGTTGGTGGTTTAAACCCCAGTGTAGTGTTGGGCCCTTCAGCAAGGTCCTAAACCCCACACAGGCCCCCGCTAAGTCTATTCAAACACAGGGGACTTTGAACAAAACCTTCAAATAAATATCAAAAAGTTCAAGCACAACAATCTGCAGCCCTTCCTTAGCTGAAAGAGCTCATGTGGACACAAACTGGCAGGAAAAGAATGATGGAAAAATTATTCTGAAAAATGATAAGCAAATTCAATAGTGCTCAGTGGGAACTGAACTTCAGACACACTGATGCTGCACTCACAGGCAGAGCTTGTCACTGCTTCCCCACACTGCCTCAGACCTGTATAAATAGATCTGGATACATCCCATAATGAACCAAATAGCAGCTGCCATGATGTACGACAAGCCACAGCTGCCAGCCTGCCTATGTGTGAGCGGCGCTATCCATGGTCCTGAAGAGACAGCGCTGCACATACAGGAACAGATGACTGTAGGTGTGAATGATGCTGTCCGTGGTCCTGAAGGGAAAGCAATGTAGATAGCAGAGCCAATGACAGATGCTGTCCGCAGACTGAGATGGACAGGAGCGGAGATACATGAGCAGGTGACTAAGCGTGAAAGACGGAGCTGGATGTTGCGCCACTAAATCACAGGCAGGCTCTTAACACACAGAAATGTGGACACAAGCACAGCCACTGACGCCCCCTAACAGCCCTCCCCCGCAGACCAGACTGCCGGTGTAAACACTCCGCTGAGATTTAGGCCCACAGCCCTCCCCAGACCACACATCCCAGCTTTACGGGAGAGCCTGTGGGTGTGATTTATGAGCACCTCTTTATAAGGTCTCTAAAACCACACAGCAGTGGCAACCGACCG
>CM056195.1:180980864-181068364 GCA_029692085.1 Gymnothorax javanicus | reverse complement strand
AAACAATCAACGCGCGCTTCGGAAACCGAACTTGCCGCACAAAACTCGGATACACAGACATCATCAGATGTCCCAGCTTATTTATAAACTGTTCACAAACAGCACACCAGCTGCTTCTGATCCATTTTGAAATAACAGGTGCGAAACACCAAACTCCCAAAATGAGGCCTAGTTGAATGCAGTCAACCACTTTTCCTGAAGGGGATGATCTTCTCTCCAGAAAAATTAACTCTCAGATTTTACCGGTCTAGAGGAAAGGGCATTAAGTGATCAGAGATTACACATATCATGCTAAATGTCAGGCTGAATTCCCACCCTCGGGGGGGTCGTTAAAGATTCGGAGAGGCTGATTTCATAAAGGCAGGAGCTCCCTGGTGATCGTTGCTCATGCTGGACTCCCGTTAGCGCCTGAGCTAACGCAGCTCACAGACTCCAGCTGCTCAGTGTGCTGTAGGTACACACAGTCCTCTGGTTACAGTTAAACTCGGGCGTTGGGAGCACAAAGGTGCTAACAGGTACATTTCACCCTCTGCTGCACTACAAGCCACCACCACAATCTCTGAGGAACCATTTTAAAAGCAATCCGTGCTACACACCGCCAACACCTGCTCGCGCCGATGTTGCCACTGAAATCAGATTTATATTTTATTTTCCATTACTTTTTCATGATGGCTCAAGGAAAAAAAAAAGTGTGACTTTTCTAGGATTTATTTTCAGTTCAGAAAGCAGGCCTGCTTTTAAGACACAGGAATACTTTTCAGAGGCAGACAGGTGGTTACAAACATAAATTGCTATGAACTTCACTCCCTGTCGACCGGCGTCTTTCTGCAGACCGAGCTAATGTACGAACCAGCCAACCGTCCAGTGTGTTAGCATCATCAGCCCACTGTAATGGGATCTGACAGTAAGTGACGCTGCACTAGCGAGTTAGCGTAACCGATGGATGCACGTCACTCACAGTGAAGGCCGTTTCTAGCCTTTTCATTTCCCTGTACTTTTCAAGGGCAGCAGACAAGGACAGTCTGAGCAGGAACCAACGCATTCAGGGAGCACCATTTACCCTCAAGGTTTTACAGACAGAGTGAATTAGAATTTGTTCATTGCTTTGCTCATTCTATCATTCATTTAGTAATTTCCCGCGGTTATCAATTAATTTACTTACGCTCTGAAGAAATCAGTTGCTCATTCATTCACGCATTCAACTACGTGCACTCATTCTTTCATAAAATCACTCAGTAATTCATTCATACAATCATCTTCACCCACTCATTCTTTCATGCAATCGCCCACTCATTAATTCAAATACTCACCCAATTGATTGCTCATTCCTTCATTCAATCACTAACTTATTCATTCGTGAATGAGATACAGAAGCTGATCTGGGTTCAGTATGATTCAGGGGCCCTCTAGCCATTACTATCTAGCAATACATTTTAAAGGGTTCCCACCAGATTCATCGAGCCCTTTACAGATTACAGCAGATCCCTTATAAATCACATGGACATTATAAACACATGCAGTGGATCCCTTATAAATCACATTTGGACATTGTAAACGCATGCAGTGGATCCCTGGTAAATCAAGTGGACATCATAAACATATGCAGTGGATCCCTGGTAAATCACATGTGGAAATTATAAACACATGCAGTGGATCCCTGGTAAATCACATGGACATTATAAACACATGCAGTGGATCCCTGGTAAATCACGTGCGGAGATTATAAACACATGCAGTGGATCCCTGGTAAATCAGGTGGACATTATAAACACATGCAGTGGATCCCAGGTATAACACATGTTGAGATAATAAACATATGCAGTGAATCCCTGGTAAATCACATGTGGAAATTATAAACACTTGCAGTGGATCCCTTGTAAATCACATGTGGAGATTATAAACACATGCAGTGGATCCCTGGTAAATTACATGTGGAAATTATAAACACTTGCAGTGGATCCCTGGTAAATCACATGGACATTATAAACACATGCAGTGGATCCCTGGTAAATCACGTGCGGAGATTATAAACACATGCAGTGGATCCCTGGTAAATCAGGTGGACATTATAAACACATGCAGTGGATCCCAGGTAAATCACAAGTGGACATTATAAACACATGAAGAGGATCCCTTATAAATCGTATGTGGACTTTATAAACACATGCAGTGGATCCCGGGTAAATCACATGGACATTGTAAACATATGCAGTGGATCCCTTATAAATCACATGTGGAGATTATAAACACATGCAGAGGATCCCTGGTAAATCACATGTGGAGTTTATAAACACATGCAGTGGATCCCTGGTAAATCAATCAGACATTATAAACTCATGCAGTGGATCCCTTATTAATCATACGTGGACATTATAAACACCTGCAGTGGATCCCAGGTAAATCACGTGGACATTATAAACACATGCAGTGGATCCCTGGTAAATCACATGTGGAGATTATAAACACATGCATTGGATCCCTTGTAAACCACATGTGGATAATATAAACACATGCAGTGGATCCCTGGTAAATCAAGTGGACATTATAAACATATGCAGTGGATCCCTGTAAAATCACTTGTGGAGATTATAAACACATGCAGTGGATCCCCGGTAAATCACATGTGGAGTTTATATACACATGCAGTGGATCCCCAGTAAATCACGCGGACATTATAAACACATGCAGTGGATCCCTGGTAAATCAGGTGGTCATTATAAACACATGCAGTGGATCCCTGGTAAATCACTTGTGGAGTTTATAAACACATGCAGTAAATCCCTGGTAAATCACGTGGACATTATAAACACATGCAGTGGATCCCTGGTAAATCACATGTGGAGACTATAAATACATGCAGTGGATCCCTGGCAAATCACACGTGGAGACTATAATCACATGCAGTGGATCCTGAATAAATCACGTGGACATTAAAAACACATGCAGTGGATCCCTGGTAAATCATATGTGGAGATTATAAACACATGTAGTGGATCTCTGGTAAATTACATGTGGAGATTATAAACACATGCAGTGGATCCCAGGTAAATCACATGGACATTATAAACACATGCAATGGATCCCTGGTAAATCATATGTGGAGATTATAAACACATGCAGTGGATCCCTGGTAAATCACATGTGGAGATTATAAACACATTTAGTGGATCCCTGGTAAATCACATGGACATTATAAATACATGCAGCGGATCCCTTATAAATCACATGGACATTATAAACACATGCAGTGGATTCCTGGTTAATCACATGGACAAATAAGATAACATGAGTGGCGAGAACAGGCTGTTCAGCCCAACTAGGCTCGCCAGTTTCTTTTTACTATTTTGAATATATCACTTCAGATACTCAATGACTCACTGGTATCCAGCCTTAAGTCAAGTCTGTTCTTGAAAATTCCCAAGGTTTCTGCCTGAACAATATGGTCAGGCAAGCTATTCCTCATCGAAATTACTCTTTGGGTGAAGAAATATTTCCTAATATCCGTGCTAAATTTACCCTTGGTCAACTTCCACTTGTGACCTCGAGTTCTACAAACAAAACTTGGCTAAAGGAATCCAGCATAATTCACTTTGTTAATCCCTTTAACATATTTAAAGACCTCAATCAGATCACCCCTAAGTTTCCTTTTCCTAAGATTAAAGAGATTAAGGATTTTCAGCCGCTTCTCATAGCTTTCATCTTTTATACCCGGAATTAGCTTTGTGGCTCTTCTCTGAACTTTTTTGAGAGCCTCTATATCTTTCTTAAAGTATGGTCCCCAGAACTGTACACAATACTCCATATGTGATCTGACGACTGTGTTGTACAAGAGAAGTATGACCTCCTTGGATTTTTACTTTTGGCAATGTTCCCAGCATCCGATTGGATTTTTTAACTGTTATGTCACAATGGCTAGAACCTGTGAGGGTTTGGTCAACAATCACTCCCAGATCTTTTTCATGTGGAGCACATTCCAGTTTTAAACCTCCCATGAAGTAATCCTGTCTAATGTTTTTATTACCTACATGTACAACTTTACATTTCACTACATTAAATTTCATTTGCCACATTTCTGTGCAATTCTGGATTCAATCCAAATCATCCTGAATGACTTTAGTGGACTCTTAACTATTTGCCAAACCTCCCAATTTAGTATCATCTGCAAATTTAACTAATTTGCTCTCAAAATTCCTATCAAGGTCATTAATGTAGATGAGGAACAGCAGGGGTCCCAACACCGATCCCTGGGGGATGCCACTCCCCACCATACCTAGCTCAGATGAGATTCCACTGACCACCACTCTTTGTGTTGTGTCCTGTTACCAGTTTTGAATCCACTCCAGAATACCTCCTGTAACTCCAATGGAGCTCATTTTAAAAATTAGTCTCTTATGCGGTACTGTATCAAATGCTTTCTGAAAATCCAAGTATATGATGTCATAAGGCCTACTCTGATCACTAGTCTTGGTGGCCTCTTCAAAAAATTCAGAAGGTTTGTCAGGCATGACCTTCCCTTACGGAAACCATGTTGGCTATCCCTCAAGATATTGTTACATTCAAGAAATAATTCAAGCTCGTCTTTTATGATAGATTCCAGTATTTTGCATGCAATGTAAGTTTAACTGACTGGCCTGTAATTTCCTGGCTCAATACGGTCCCCTTTCTTATATATTGGTATTATATTGCCCTGCTTCCAATCATTTGGTATTTCTCCACTTTCTAAAGACCGTCTGAAGATAGCGGAGAGCGGTTTAAAGATGATCTCACTAACGTCCCTGAGCACTCTAGGATATAAGCCATCAGGACCCGCCGCCTTATCTGCCTTTGGTTTATGCAACTTGTCTCATACTTCATTATCCCTAACTTCAATTTCCGCTAAATAATCTTCAGCATTGGACATGCCCTCTGGCCAAATAAAAACCCGCTCCGGTAAAATTCTCAACAAAGTAACTGTTTAAGGTATCCGTAATATCCTTGTTATCACGGATACCTTAAACATTTACTTTGTATTATAGACACATGCAGTGGATCCCTGGGAAATCACATGGGGAGATCATAAACAAATGCAGTGGATCCCTGGTAAATCACATGTGGAGATTATAAACACATGCAGTGGATACCTGGTAAATCACATGGACATTATAAACACATGCAGTGGATCCCTGGTAAATTACATGGACATTATAAACACATGCAGTGGATCCCTGGTAAATTGCATGTGGAGATTATAAACACATGCAGTGGATCCCTGGTAAATCATATCTAGAGAGTATAAACACATGCAGTGGATCCCTGGTAAATCACATGGACATTATAAACATATGCAGTGGATCCCGGGTAAATCACTTGTGGAGATTATAAACGCATGCAGTGGATCCCTGGTAAATCACATGTAGAGAGTATAAACACATGCAGTGGATCCCTGGTAAATCACATGGACATTATAAACACATGCAGTGGATCCCGGGTAAATCACTTGTGGAGATTATAAACACATGCAGCGGATCCCTGGTAAATCACATGTGGAGATTATAAACACAAGCAGTGGATCCCTGGTAAATCACATGGACATTATAAACACATGCAGTGGATCCCGGGTAAATCACTTGTGGAGATTATAAACACATGCAGTGGATCCCTGGTAAATCACACGTGGAGATTATAAACACATGCAGTGGATCCCTGGTAAAAAGAGGAAAGTAGATCCTCAGGGACAGAGTTGGTTTCCATGGTTTTAAAATAACCACAAGGCAAATCCACGATGCACGGACAATATCTGTCTTAGCACACATTAGCTAAAATATTTCTCTTTTTAATTTAAAAAAATGTCTCTATGAGGCATCGAGTTGTGGAAATCTGGCCACAGAATCTATGATAAAGATCACCAAATCCAGACTTCAGATCCAAATCCAGCCCTGGTTTTCTAACCTCCAAATCAATTCATCAATTAGTGCTCACAGGACTCGCCCCATATCTCCTTCAGGTTGAACTTGTTTTTTCATAGTTGGTAACAGCAATAAAAAACAGATATATGAAGACAAACACGGTAAATTTGAAAAATATAAGTGTACGTGAGTGGGTGGAGTCACAGGAGGTTACATCACTGATTGTAAACACAGGACTAAATATAAAACTGAAAATCCTCAAATGGTGAAAACTTCCACCCCTATAATGCAGAAATATAAATCATGACTAAACCACAAATTAATGCAATCAGATTATTTGCCCTTCGATCTTGAACATGCCCCAGGTTGGCATCACGCCCACTGCCACTGACATCATGTGATCATAATGCATTTCCTGTCTTGGTTACATGCAGGGACCTGTTTACCGAAACCTTTGCTACAGGAAAAACCTTTTAGCACGCGCTACAGCAATAGCATGACCAGTGATTGATCAGGTGGTATTTGTTTTGCACCAATGATTTGACATGTTATTGCTTTTACACACGTTAAAAGGGTTTGCGCATAAACTATAGGTCTAAGCGATTCAGCGTAGAAATACACGGTAAGCGATGGAACACTTCTACTGACAAAAAAATGACGCTTTTCTTCAAAAAGCTCATTTTGACAGCGTCTGGGAAACTAGGGAAAATGTGTCTCCTCTTTTATGATCAAACGCGCACACGCATGTTTAAAATGACATGAAAAGCGTTTGCTCTCGCGGGAGGAGCGTCTGACTCCTGTAAACATGGAATGCGCATTTGGGGGATAAATGCGCGGCTCAGAACAGATGCTAATCCGGCACTTTATATTTACTTCGGAACCACAGGCTTTTAGTGCTGGGAAAACCGCGGCTCTAGAGGCGTCTCGCGGTTTGATTATTGATGCAGTCAAAGTGCGCATGTAGGAGGCATAGAAGCCCTTAAACAGGCCGAAGACTGGACGAGCTCACACTCCTCCACAGTGTGTACATCACAGTGCATTAAGGCCCTGAGCACACACACGCACACACACACACACACACACACACACACACACACACACACACACACACACTCATCCACAGTTAGTCTCTTCATTCATCTCAGAATCATGTATGCAGCCGCAGTCCTGCAGACACAAGCCATGCAGATTTCACACCTGTCTCTCCGGCGGCAGGGCAGTTTAGCCCTGAACTCTCTGACTGGTTACTGCAGAGTTGCTGATGTGTGGTGGGTTGGTTTGTGATTGTGACTTAAATCAGCAGAGATGAAGTTGGGAAGGACTCCGCTGCTGCGCCCTTGAGGTCCCTCAACCCTAAAACTGCACTAAGGGCTTCACTCCAAACAGCAGTCGAAAGCACCTTAGGATTTGAATCTTCAACCTTCCGGCCAAAGCAGATTTTTTTAGTGTGTCTTTTTATGCAACTGAGCAGTTTTCCAGCAAAGACCTCAGCCAGACCACACCACAGGGCACATAAGCATGATCACAGCTATTCGCCTGAAACTTGCATCCAAAGTGACTCGCAGGACCAAACCCATCTGGACTAATATGTGGTTTAACACCTTTTTTAGGGACCAAACAGCTGCATTAGTAGTCTGATAACTTGGGCTGCTAGTAAAACAGCTGGAGTCTAGGTCTACCATTTCATCTATCTATCTATCTATCTATCTATCTATCTATCATCCACATCGAGAATTTGAAATCACCTATAAGCATTTGGGTATTGTGTCATGAAGACAAGGCTATGCGCGAAGTAAGATCGTGCTACTGAGTTGAGTGACTGAGTTTTGTTCTGGAGATCTCCATCTAGGTTAAGGGTAGCCAGAGTCTGCACTTACTTGGCATTAAGTTGTAACCACACTGCGTGTGCAACTTCAACCTTCTCCAACCTGCGAGTCACTCCGCTACGGGCTAAGAGCGGATTTCACCTCCTAAACCTTTCGATTGGACACCTGTGCTGAGGGACGGACCGGGGACCAGAATCTCGTCAGTGTTACTCACACATGAAGGTTCCAGTCTTATAGCTGCACTTTTGCTAACAACAGTGATGTTACTTCAACAGGATTCAGGGCAGTCAGTGGCAATATAGAAGAAAAATTACCCCATTACATTTACCTTTGTGAATATTTAAATTACCCTTCCTGAATATTTAAGAGGAAACAGATAGGTAGGTGGCTCCGCAATCCCTAGAACAAAGAAAAAACTTCTTTTATAGGACATAATAAAGGACTGGGTGATAAAGAATTGTTTTGACTGCATGAAATAACTCCCTTCTCCTCTGACGCCGGACCTGTGCTGTGTTCAACAGCAGCCTGCAGCGCTTCCTGTCCCAAAAGAGCGCCACTTCCTGTCAGATCACAGGCCATTTCATCCTCAGATACTCAGCGCAGCGTTTAAGCTGATAAATGCACAATGGGAAGACATTTCCTAAAGCTCTGTTAGACCCTGACAAACACTTCAATGACACAGAAAAAAGAGCCTCAGCCTTCGTCCTTAGATACAAAATCTCAGATTTCACTGCAGGAAACACAGCGAGGATCAGAGAGCCGGGACAGCACACTCACTGAATTTATTTTAAACGGGCTCCCTTAACATCCAAATTCCACTGACTCTAAAGAAATAAAAACCAGCATGATCTGTATTTCTTCATACGATGTTTTACTGAGTGAAGCCAGATATTTACCGCTCAGGAAAGTAAGACTTGACAGTGGCCTAATTAAGCCCGAGCGGAAGACTGTTAATTCTGCGAAGGAAGCAGAACTTTGAGTTCAATCAAACTCTGACTGGGTCAGGTCCATATCCATTAACCTCATTTTCTGCAGTCACATCGACGAATCTAATTCGGTCTCATTCTTATCCGGACAGCAACACATGACACCACTGGCATAACCTGCCAACTGTACTGCGTCAAACGCTGGGCACGGGATCGAGGACTGCACAGCGTATAAAACTGCTGATAATCAGGAAATGTACACAGTCTAAAATTGCGGAAAATTGTGAACTGTACCGCGTCGAGTACCTTGTTTACAGGACCGTGGAACAGAGCCACCAGGTAGCCCAGAGGGGCGTTAAAAACTCAGTTAAATACGATATTCCTCTCCGGCTCCACTCTTCCTCTGAAAGAATAATTTGATCTCAGTTACTGAATTATTCACTAAATCGCTGCTTCCCTGGGTATTATCGGAGCAGAGAGAACTGGGGAATCCTTAAACACAGAAGCACAGGTATATGGTGCTCCAGAATATCTACGTGATGTGACTCCCAGTCAGAGGGATGGAGAGAGAGGAAGAGAGATAGAGGAAGATGGAGAGGAAGAGAGAGGAAGTCAGAGATAGAGAGAGAGATAGGAGGAGAGGTGTTCACTGATTTGCACTTCTATAGTGCCTCTCCCAAGAGTGGGTAGCATTAATGCTAATGCGTAAGGCTTAGTATCTGCTAAACAAGCACATAGCAGCTCACTAGCATGCAGGATGTGATGCTCAAAATCAAGCTGTCTTCTGGATAATGAGAGTAAAAACTGGTGAGCCAGCACTGGACATTACCAGAATGAGAAGAGGGAAGGGGTTTGTGCTGGGAGCGTGCCGTGCGCTGCATACCTATGATATCTACACTTTAGCATTTGACTGAATGTGCAAAATGATACTCTCCGAAGGAAGGCTTACAAATATGCTAAAGTATGCCTCAAAATAACCCATCCTACTGGCATGGTGGATGCTCAGTTCTTGATATCTTTCCCAGAGGCTTCAATTCAATAACTATTTCAGCAGAGCAGAGCCAAAAGCAGCCTCTTACGCTAAAAATGCAATGCCAAAATGGTAGCACTGTTATGCTAGCATCACTAAAGTAATGCAGCTAGGCTAATGCTGCCATGTAGCACAATACGAAGTGGAACAGCTATGCTTGTGACACTAAGATAACACTGCTAAGCAAATGCTAACATGTAGCACAATGCCAAGTAGCACTGTTATGCTTGCACAACACCATGATAATGCTGCTGCTAACATGTCGAACACTGCAAAGTAACACTGCTATGCTTACAACACTAGGATACTGCTGCCAAGCGAATGGTAACTGTAGCACCAAACAAAGTAGCACTGCTATGCGAGTAAAACTAAGATAATGCTGCTGAGCTACTGCTAACATGTATTGCAATGCCAAAACCACATTGGTTGTGATGCTGTATCGATGCCTTAAGTATGAAATCAAATCAAATTTATTTGTATAGCGCTTTTCACAACCATTTGCCACAATACGCTTTACAATAAAGCCCTGGCCTAAAACCCTAAAAAGCAAGCCTGTGGTTACAGTGGCAAGGAAAAAATCACTATGAGAATAGGAGGAAACGCTGGGAGGAAGCAGGCCCGAGAGGGGGAAGTGCATCCTTCTCTGACTGGCTCAGGGTATGAGTGTGTGATGACCAACACGATCAATGAGTCGGCTAAAGGCACTCATTCTGTTATGCTAATGCACCCAATGGACAAATACCAAGACCAGATTGGTAGCACTGTTACGCAAAACACCACTACAATAACACCGCTGTGCTAATACTACCATGTGACGCAATGCAAAAAACCTTGCTGAAACAACTGCTATGCAAAAGAGCACTACATTAACTGAACTATGCTAAAATTACCATGTGGCACAATGCAAAAACCTTACTGAAAGCACTGCTGTGCAAAACAACACTACAATAACACGACTGTGCTAATATTAGCATGTGGCACAATACAGAAAACCTTATTGAAAGCACTACAGTGCAAAAAAATCGCTACAATAACACTGCTATGCTAATGCTACCATGTGGCACAAAGCCTAAGACCACAATAATGGCTCAGCCGCCCCAGGGATGACGCGCTAATACTGCTGTCACCTCGGTTCCCCAAGCACATGTGCTCCAAGGCTTGTCAGCCCTGTCAGCACACGCTCCCGGCCTGCAAAGTGGGCGGACGGCCCCGCCACCGAGGATTATGGGATACGGTGAGTCAGTGCTCCGGGACATTGCGCGACAGTTGATTTTAACGGCTCCTGACGTTCAAATCAGTAGGTTGTCTTCACTGAGGGGTCGCTAAAAGCTTGCCGCAGTGCTTCATGCCTGCAATAAAATGGCTGTTTGCAAGATCATGAAAGTCACATCGAGAAAAAAATCAGCAAAAGAGCCTATTAGTCTTTTGAACCAAGAGCAAGTTTTTTTGGAATATTGTTTTTTTCATTCCAGGCAATTCTAAAATGTTGTAAAAAATGTTCGAGGACTCTTCTACATTCAGTTTCTAAAGTCTCTGATACATCCGTTTTTCGGATGAGACGTTAAACTGAGGTCCTGACTCTCTCTGGTCATTAAATATCCTATGATACTTATCGATAAGAGTAGGCGGTTCCCCGGTGTCATGGCTAAAGTCCCAACCTGGCTCTTTCCACCTGCCACCTAATCATCCCCTGATCTAATTGGCTGTGCGATTTATCCTCTCTCTCCCCACCTCAACCCCCAGGGCTCCCTTGTAAAAGAGATTTCAATCTCAACGGGACTTCCCTGGTTAAATAAGGGTTAAATAAAAAAATAAAATCAGCATGAGAATTCTCAAAACAGTACACATCTGTGATCATCCTCATATTGAGGACCATAAATATTTGGACATTGACAAATGTTATTTTAGTGATCTGACAAAGCATATTTACTGCAAAAAGTGATTTTCAAGAAAGGGAAATGTACTTATTTTAAGACTTAAGACACTTATTTCTATCACCATTTTCTTAGTAAGACAAAAAATTTATCCTTGAATTGAGATAATTTTTACTATCTTGCCAATGGGGTAAGTAAATTTTCACTTGTCAAGCAATATTTGCTTGACAAGTGAAAATGTTCTTACCCCATTGGCAAAGTAATCAAAATTACATCAATTCAATGACAATTTTTTTGTCTTACTAAGATAATGGTGATAGAAATAAGTGTCTTAAGTCTTAAAATAAGTACATTTCCCTTTCTTGAAAATCACTTTTTGCAGTGTTGGAGTGGAAATTAAACCTCAATTCCACAAGAATATAAAATCTCCTTCACCAAAACTTAGTTAAAAATATCAAGAAAAAGTATTTAGAGTTTAACCTTATCACCTTACAATGTTGGCAATATTTGCAAATTTTTGCAACAAGTTCCAAAACCATTGGGACAGGGGAATAGATAGACTGGAAGAGCTCGGCAATCTTTGAAGAAACACTCGTTTGGAGCATTTCACGGGTAAACTGGTGCATAGGTAACATGTTACTCAGTCACAAAAGACGCGGACATTTACCAGCAAAATGGTTTGAGATTCATCATATCACCAAAAACTGCATAAGCAAATAGTCAAATAGTTAAAGAACAAAGTTTCTCCATGTTTGATTGCAGGGATTATAGGGGTCTCAATATTAACAGTCCATAATGGAGTAAAAATATTCAGTGAAACTGGAGAAACTGGAACAATCTCTGTATGTAAAATACAAGGCCGAATAACAATATTGGATGCCAGTGACCTTCGAGCTTTCAGATGTTATTGCTTGAACCTCCAAGATGCCTCTGCAATGGACATAACCACATGTGGTAGTAATTACTTGTTGTAAACCCCTCACACATCACTGTACTTTGTACTCTCTCACAAACTGGTCATCACTTTCCATGTGCAGAACCACTCACTGGTATCTTTTTATCTATAAATCCATCATCGATCTGCTCCCCTCCTATCTGTCCATGTATACGACACGGAAACAGTCTGATCGTAACCCCCGGTCCCTGGACTACAACACTTTTGCCATCCCCTCAGTCCATACTGAACCTGGCAAAAAGGCGTCCTACTCTGCCCCTGCAACCTGGAACATGCTTCAGCAGAAGCTGAAGCTGTGCAGCTTTATTCCTCTAGGGGACTTCAAACTGCTTGTAGGAAGGCTGGTGAGAGAGTCTGTGGGGGTCTGCACATGTACTTTCTAGTTTTATTCTTCTTGTCACACTTTTGCAGTTTTACATCAATTATTTTAATGTTTTGTGTTTTGTTTCTTGTATGTTCAGTTAGTCTGTAACTTTGTGTTTTTCTGCTGCCTGCCCTGAACAGGTGTCCCTTGTAAATGAGACCCTGGGTCTCAATGAGATTTTCACCTGTATAAATAAAGGTTAATAAATAAATAAAATACTTCAGATGACCTATGTCAGTGAGCACAGTTTGTCGTGGTGTTATCAAATGGAAGTAAGCACACTACAATGCGAAGCCATATATCAACACTATCCAGAAGCGCCGCTGACTTCTCTGGAATCGACTCTTGGAAAGGAGTGCTAAGGTTTGAAGATTCCATATTTCTAGTTTTTGGAAATAATAGATGTTGTGCTCTCAGGACTAAGAGGAGCAAGACCGTAATAACTGTTATCAGTGACCCGGATGATTTACCTCCAAACCATGTAGGAGTCACAGCACTTTTTATGAGGGGCCGAAAATAATTAGTCAGTTGGTTTCAAAGCTGTTCCATGGCCAGGTGTGCATTATTCCCTCATTACTTCATTTACCAATTAGCAGATAAAGGGTCTAGAGTTAATTTCAGGTTTGGAGTTTTATTTGGAGATCTGTATATAGTCCAGAGAGCCCTTACTGCCAGTGAAGCAAGCCGTCATTAGGCTGAAAAATCAAAATAAGCCAGAAACTCTTGGAGAAAGAATGCACTGCAAAGCTGAGGAACAGCAGGAGACCTGGAAGGCCACAGACACAGAATGGAAGAATTCTTCACGGAGGAAAACAAACCCCATCATAACAGTTGGCCAGATTAAGAACACGAGGCTGGTGTATCTGTGTCAAATTGAGCAATCAAGAGAAGACTTCACCAGAATGAATTAATTAACTAGAATATGTAACTATTAGTGAACCTGAAAAACAGGACATTTGCCAAACACATTCATAAAATCCTGTGCAGTCTCAGAACATCCTACAGACATACGAAACAAAGATCAACCTGTACCAGAGAGATAGAAGAGTATGGAGAAGGGGAGGAACTGCTCATTATTTGAAGCACACACTGCATCTGTTGAGAGTGATCATGTGTGGGCATGTATGGCTGCCAGATAGAAATGGTTCCCTTGTATTTACTGAAATGTGACTGTTGACAAAAGCAGCAGGATGAATTCTCAGTTGCATACAGCTACATTATCTGCTCACATTCTGCCAAATACTTCAAAACCCACTGGACGATTCTTTACAGCACAGATCAAGGGCATAGCAGCTAGTTTATGATTGGAGGGCCTCTAGGTTGGCTTTTGTTTCTGCGCTTCCCCTGTTGCCTTTGTTTTCCTGAGTGTTCTTGTGACAGTGCGTTCAGGAACCACACGCGAGAGCAGGAAATCCAAAAATCGTATGCCTTTATTGAGAGCAGGGTCAGGACCAGAAGACACAAGAATTGCCAAGCCAAAAACGAAATCCAAAAAGCAAAGTCGACTAGACAGGCCGGGGTCAAAACCAGTAAAGCAGAAGTGCGACGGTACATAGACAGCAGGCCAAAATCGTAGTCGAAATCCAGAGCAGAGGGTCATACACAGGGCATCCAAAATAGTAAACGTGGTCGTACAGAAAATAGGTCAAAAATCCAAAAAGACAAAAACAAGAACAGAAGGGCTTAGGTAAAATCAAGGTCAGACGAAACAGTCAAGGAGAAACAATAATCGATTGGCACACGAGACTCTGCACAAAGGAATATTGATCAACGTTCTGACAAGGGCTGAACAGCAGTGAGGACTCTTAATAGACAGAAGGGAAGTCACATGCTATGCGGGGAACAGGTGAATTGGATGAGAACTAATTACAAAGGAAGGTACACATGGGGAAGTCCTAAACCACAACAATCGGCAAAAGCTAAGACACGGACGGGATTCACGCAGACAACCTATGACAGATAAACAGCTCTGGTCAAAGAGTTCTAAGTGCACAGACAATGAGTGCAGGAAAGCAATTAAGCACGTGCGAGAGATCTCGCGGAAACGCAGGGAGAGGCAGAGAAAGCAAAGCAAGAGGCGGAGACTAGAACAGGGCGATTGCTGAGATTGAATTAGTAATAATTAGTAGAGGTGCAGCTTTACAAATTAACCAAAGTGCTCATTAGTAAGTTAGTAATATATACATGGATTAGTTGAGTTAGTAGACTATGACACAAAATACAAATGTTAGTATTATTAGTAATCTAGAAAAGCAAGGCGAAGGAAGTAAACGAGAATTGAAGTAATAATATGAAACACCAGAAACCATTGAAATCACCCGAAGCAGGTAAGCACACAGACTGGGAAGACGGACTGAACCAACTGATCACAAGACAGGGGTGACAAGTGCAATGAAACCTAAAATGGTATGAACTGAAAACCTGAATATACAGTAAACAAAAAGAATAAAGAAAAGACATAACCATAAACATAAGGCATGACATCAAAACACATGACCGTGACAGTTCTGGATGGGTGGAGCTGAGACCTCATGACTGATACAGCACACCTGCGCAGGCTGGGCTCAGGAGGAGTCTGGTGTGGAACTGCAGCTCTCGCTGTCTCTCGACCTGAGATTTTTGTGTTACTCTTATGTTTTGCCTTTGTGTGTTTTTTTTGGTCACTTGATTTTAGTTTCTTGGTTGATTGTTTGTCTTTATGTGAATAAACCCAGAGGACTTGGTTGTTTTAAGGGTGGGTTTTTATGATTTGGGTCAGTGAAGGAGGGGTGTTCGTCCCACTTGGCCGACCTAAAGGTGGGGACAAACAGGGGGACAGAAACACTGAAATTGATGTGTCCGTGAGAGCAGGTTTTATTTTTTGAATTGGCTTTACGTTTATCACAGCACATGATTGGTGTAGATTCCATATCACATATTCAGCATACTGCAAAAGCAACTCAACATCATCACCCAAAAAAGATAATTTTCTCCAATGATGAAGTCAATCACCTGACCCAATTCCAAACAAACAGGCTTTGCACTTGCTAAAGGCGAAAGTGAAGCTCCATCAACAGGGCAGGAAGTGAAAACAGCTGCAGTGAAGCCCAGACAGAGCATCACTGCGGAAGAGACTGTGAGTCTGGTGAGGTCTATGGTTTCTGAGAGTCTGGTGAGGTCTATGGTTTCTGAGAGTCTGGTGATGTCTATGGTTTCTGAGAGTCTGGTGAGGTGTCTATGGTTTCTGAGAGTCTGGTGAGGTCTATGGTTTCTGAGAGTCTGGTGAGGTCTATGGTTTCTGAGAGTCTATGGTTTTCTGAGAGTTTCTGGTCTGATGTCTATGGTTTCTGAGAGTCTGGTGAGGTCTATGGTTTCTGAGAGTCTGGTGATTTCTATTGTTTCTGAGAGTCTGGTGAGGTCTATGGTTTCTGAGAGTCTGGTGATGTCTATGGTTTCTGAGAGTCTGGTGAGGGCTATAGTTTCTGAGAGTCTGGTGATTTCTATTGTTTCTGAGAGTCTGGTGATGTCTATGGTTTCTGAGAGTCTGGTGAGGTCTATGGTTTCTGAGAGTCTGGTGATGAGTCTATGGTTTCTGAGAGTCTGGTGAGGTCTATGATTTCTGAGAGTCTGGTGAGGTCTGTTTCAGTTTCTGAGAGGTCTATGGTTCTGAGGTCTGGTGGTTTTTTAGAGTCTGGTTTCTGAGGTCTATGATTTCTGAGAGTCTGGTGAGGTCTATGGTTTCTGAGAGTCTGGTGAGGTCTATGGTTTCTGAGAGTCTGGTGAGGTCTATGATTTCTGAGAGTCTGGTGAGGTCTATGGTTTCTGAGAGTCTGGTGAGGTCTATGGTTTCTTAGAGTCTGGTGATGTCTATGGTTTCTGAGAGTCTGGTGATGTCTATGGTTTCTGAGATTCTGGTGATGTCTATGGTTTCTGAAAGTCTGGTGATGTCTATGGTTTCTGAGAGTCTGGTGAGGTCTATGGGTTCCAGAATTCAAGCTGGAATTCTCCGCAATGGATTTTCCATCATGTATTAAAAATGACATTTGAATTTATGATCACGTTAGCTTGTCTTATTACTTTTGAACCCCTAAAAATGAGGTGCTATGTTCAGGAATGGTTGTAATTCTTGATCATACAGTGTTTTTGACAAAACCCTTAGAATAACAATGAAAGTCTAGTCTACAAGCACAGCTTGATTGTTTCATTTCAAATCCATCGTGCAGGAGTACAGGGCGAAAATGATGAAAATTGTGTCGCTGTCCACATGCTTATCGAGCTGACTTCACATTAGTTCTCCAGTCCCAAAGCAGGAGTGGTCTCTTGTGTAAAGGACAGCTGGGTTCGTTTCCTATAATGCGTCGGAGAGAAAACAGAGAGCTCGCCCTACGCCGCTCATTTAAAATCATTTAGCATTTTCTCTCCACACAGCCGGCGATCTGCCTGCGAGACACAGCATCTGGCGTGACAGCTGATCCCGACAGAGAGCAAACTATTCATTGCCAAAGACAAACGCCGTCATTTCCTTAAGGTCTCGGGTCAAAAAGCCAGAGATGTCAACAATTGTTTTAAAAACACTGGCCTAGATTTGGTTAACGGCTGGAGCAAACTATTATGCTCTTATAAAAACAGTTTGAGGTGATAATGTCAAAGATTGCTGAATGCGCTCGACTGCAGAGGCAAAAACACAAGCGCTAGCTTTTTACTGCAAGCTAAAGGCAAGAACACGCTTTTTATTTATTTATCTTCTTTTTTATTCTCATATTTTATAGTTTTTTCCTCCTTGTCCCCAGGCTCCGCCCCTCCCGTCATCGTACATGAATATGAGGCAGTGGTGATGCCTCGGCTGACAGGCAGATAATGTAAACTGCAGAAGGTAAAGGTGCAGTCGATAGCAGATTCACACAGTCACTGTGATACGACACACAGTGAAACTCGTATCGAAGCATTTTTTTCCCTGTTCTGTTTAATCCAATGTAACATAAGCCCTATCATTACCAATTGACTTATTTTAATTAGAATATAAGTGCAGCCACGCTTAAATAAAGCCTGTTCAGCTTGTGTAATTCTGACCTGGATTCACCTCGAATAATGTGCTTTTAGACCAGCACGCCATACACACACGCACATACACACACACACACACACGCACACACACAAACACGCAGTTGTTGCTCAAGTGCCACCTACTGGTCATCTGAGTGCTCCTCGACTGCTACCTCAGTAAGCACACACACACACACACACACATAAATAAATAAACAAGACAGAGAGGTGAGAACTACAGAGAGATGCAGATGGAGAGAGGAGAAAGTGTGGAGTGTGTGAGAGAGGAGGAGGAGAAAGAGACAGGCAGAGAGCAGGTGAGAGAAAGAGAGAATGAGAGTGACAGAGAGAGAAAGAGAGAGACAGAGATTGTGAGAGACAGTGAGAGATTGAAAGATAGAAAGAGAAAGATAGAGATAGAGAGAGTGAGAGAGATTGAAAGAAGGATGGAGGAAGAGAGATAGAGATAGACACAGATAAAGACAGAGAGAGAGAGAGAGAGAGAAAGAGAGAGAGAGAGAGAGGATGCAGCAGATCCTGGTGCTGATCGCTGAACCGTCACACTTGTCAGTCCAGAGACAACAGCAGCCAAGTCGCTCCGTGGATGATTAAACCGGGAATCAGTCCCATGATGCCGAGCGCTCCCTCCCTCCAAACTCACACACACTCCAGTATTCAACACAGATACACAGAACACAGACAACAGCATTAAACACAGACTTACAGAACACACACTCCAGCATTCAAGACAGACTTACAGAACACAGACTCCAGCATTAAACACAGACCTACAGAACACAGACTCCAGCATTAAACACAGACCTACAGAACACAGACTCCAGCATTAAACACAGACTTACAGAACACAGACTCCAGCATTAAACACAGGTTTACAGAACACAGAGTCCAGCACTAAACACAGACCTACAGAACACAGACTCCAGCATTAAACACAGACTTACAGAACACAGACTCCACCATTAAACACAGACCTACAGAACACAGACTCCAGCATTAAACACAGACCTACAGAAGACAGACTCCAGCATTAAACACAGACCTACAGAAGACCAGAAGCATTAAACACAGACCTACAGAACACAGACTCCAGCATTAAACACAAACTTATAGAGCACTGACTCCAGCATTAAACACAGACCTACAGAACACAGACTCCAGCATTAAACACAGACCTACAGAACACAGACTCCAGCATTAAACACAGACCTAAACAGAACACAGACTCCAGCATTAAACACAGACCTACAGAACACAGACTCCAGCATTAAACACAGACCTACAGAACACAGACTCCAGCATTAAACACAGACCTACAGAACACAGACTCCAGCATTAAACACAGACCTACAGAACACAGACTCCAGCATTAAACACAGACTTACAGAACACAGACTCCAGCATTAACCCTTTCGCAGGCACAGCGACATTTTTTGTCGTTTTAACCAACGTGTTTTATAAAGTCTTCTCTCATTGGCCGATTCCAGTTCCCTAAACACACTCATTACCATTGGCTGTCTCTCAGGTCACCCAGCACTGTATTTTTAGCCGTGAACGAGGCATGGGATTTCCTAAAAACGCTAAATCAGAGACTACTTCCGGGTCAAATTGTGGGACATGTGAACATGGCATCGACCTACAAACAGCCGGCATTCTAGCATTCTAGCCGTGTTTCTAAAACGTAAATACAACGTGGATGAAGTTTTTGCTTTATTGAATGACTCTGACGATGAGTTTGAATATCCAGAGAGCGGGAGTGACTTCGATCCAAACGATTTTAGCGATTCTGGAGAGGACTAAAACATAAAAACATCAGTTATGGGAAACATATTATGAGATTTGGTGTTATTTTATTGTTATTTTGAATAACAATCATATTTTGGTAAAAACCCAAAATTAATCCGTCCGTGGGGGTATGCATCTGGGCCAAAATTTGCCTGCGAAAGGGTTAAACACAGAACTACAGAACACAGACTACAGCATTAAACACAGACCTACAGATCACAGACTCCAGCATTAAACACAGACCTACATAACACAGACTCCAGAATTAAACACAGACCTACAGAACACAGACTCCAGAATTAAACACAGACCTACAGAACACAGACTCCAGCATTAAACACAGACCTATAGAACAAGGACTCCAGCATTAAACACAGGCTTACAGAACAGAGACTCCAGCATTAAACACAGACCTAAAAAACACAGACTCCAGCATTAAACACAGACCTACAGAACACAGACTCCAGCATTAAACAGAGACCTACAGAACACAGACTGCAGCATTAAACACAGACCTAAAAAACACAGACTCCAGCATTAAACACAGACCTACAGAACACAGACTCCAGCATTAATCACAGACCTACAGAACACAGACTCCAGCATTAAAAACAGACTTAAAGATCACAGACTCCAGCATTAAACACAGACCTACAGAACACAGACTCCAGCATTAAACACAGACTAAAAGATCACAGACTCCAGCATTAAACAAGAACCAACAGAAAACAGACTCCATCATTAAACACAGACCTACAGAACAAGGACTCCAGCATTAAACACAGACCTACAGAACACAAACTCCAGCATTAAACACAAACTTACAGATCACAGACTCTAGCATTAAACACAGACCTACAGATCACAGACTCCATAATTAAACTCAGACCAACAGAACAAGGACTCCAGCATTAAACACAGACCTACAGAACACAAACTCCAGCATTAAACACAGACTTACAGATCACAGACTCCAGCATAAAACAGAGACCTACAGAACACAGACTCCAGCATTAAACACAGACCTACAGAACACAGACTCCAGAATTAAAAACAGACTTAAAGATCACAGACTCCAGCATTAAACACAGACCTACAGAACAAGGACTCCAGCATTAAACACAGACCTACAGATCACAGACTACAGCATTAAACAGAGACCTACAGAACAAGGACTCCAGCATTAAACACAGACCTACAGAACAAAGACTCCAGCATTAAACACAGACCTAAAAAACACAGACTCCAGCATTAAACACAGACCTACAAAACACGGACTCAAGCATTAATCATAGGCCTACAGAACACAGACTGCAGCATTAAACACAGACCTACAGCACACAAACTCCAGCATTAAACAAAGACCAAGAGAACACAGACTCCAGCATTAAACACAGACCTACAGAACACTGACCCCAGCATTAAACACAGTCCTATAGAAAACAGACTCCAGCATTAAACGTAGACCTACAAAACACTGACTCCAGCATTAAACACAGACCTACAGAAGACAGACTCCAGCATTAAACACAGACCTACAGAAGACAGACTCCAGCATTAAACACAGACTTACAAAACACAGACTCCAGCATTAAACACAGACCAACAGAACACACATTCCAGCATTAAACACAGACTTACAAAACACAGACTCCAGCATTAAAAACAAACATATAAAGAACTGACTACAGCATTAAACACAGACCTACAGAGCAATGACTCCAGCATTAAACACAGACCTACAGAACACAGACCCCAGCATTAAAAACAGACCTACAGAACACAGCTCCAGCATTAAACACAGATCTACAGAACACAGACTCCAGCATTAAACACAGACCTACAGAACACAGACTCCAGCATTAAACAAAGACCAAGAGAACACAGACTCCAGCATTAAACAAAAACCTACAGAACACAGACTCCAGCATTAAACACAGACCTACAGAACACAGACTCCAGCATCAAACACAGACCAACAGAACACACACTCCAGCATTAAACACAGACTTACAAAACACAGACTGCAGCATTAAACACAGACCTAAAAAACACAGACTCCAGCATTAAACAAAAACCTACAGAACACAGACTCCAGCATTAAACACAGACCTACAGAACACAGACTCCAGCATCAAACACAGACCAACAGAACACACTCCAGCATTAAACACAGACCACAAAACAGACTGCAGCATTAAACACAGACCTAAAAACACAGACTCCAGCATTAAACACAGACCTACAGAACACAGACTCCAGCATTAAACACAGACCTACAGAACACAGACTGCAGCATTAAACACAGACCTACAGAACACAGACTGCAGCATTAAACACAGACCTAAAAAACACAGACTCCAGCATTAAACACAGACCTACAGAACACAGACTCCAGCATTAAACACAGACTTACAAAACACAGACTGCAGCATTAAACACAGACCTGAAAAACACAGACTCCAGCATTAAACACAGACCTACAGAACACAGACTCCAGAATTAAACACAGACCAACAGAACACACACTCCAGCATTAAACACAGACTTACAAAACACAGACTCCAGCATTAAACACAAACATACAAAACACAGACTCCAGCATTAAACACAGACCTACAGAACACAGACTCCAGCATTAAACACAGACCTACAAAACACAGACTCCAGCATTAATCATAGGCCTACAGAACACAGACTGCAGCATTAAACACAGACCTAAAAAACACAGACTACAGCATTAAACACAGACTTACAAAACACAGACTACAGCATTAAAAACAAACATATAAAACAGAGACTCCAGCATTAAACACAGACCTACAGAGCACAGACTCCAGCATTAAACACAGACCTACAGAACACAGACTCCAGCATTAAACACAGACCTACAGAACACAGACTCCAGCATTAAACACAGACCTACAAAAAAAAGACTCCAGCATTAATCATAGGCCAACAGAACACAGACTGCAGCATTAAACACAGACCTAAAAAACACAGACTCCAGCATTAAACACAGACCTACAGAGCACTGACTCCAGGATAAAACACAGAGCTACAGAACACAGACTCCAGCATTAAACACAGACCTACAAAACACAGACTCCAGCATTAAACACAGGCCTACAGAACACAGACTGCAGCATTAAACACAGACCTAAAAAACACAGACTCCAGCATTAAACACATTAAACACACTGACTCCAGCATAAAACACAGACCTACAGAACACACACTCCACCATTAAACACAGACTTACAAAACACAGACTGCAGCATTAAACACAGACCTAAAAAACACAGACTCCAGCATTAAACACAGACCTACAGAACACAGACTCCAGCATTAAACACAGACCTACAGAACACAGACTCCAGAATTAAACACAGACCAACAGAACACACACTCCAGCATTAAACACAGACTTACAAAACACAGACTCCCGCATTAAACACAAACATAAAAAACACAGACTCCAGCATTAAACACAGACCTACAGAACACAGAATCCAGCATGAAACACAGACCTACAGAAGACAGACTCCAGCATTAAACACAGACCTACAGAACACAGACTCCAGCATTCAACACAGACTTACAAAACACAGACTCCAGCATTAAACACAAACATAAAAAACACAGACTCCAGCATTAAACACAGACCTACAGAACACAGAATCCAGCATTAAACACAGACCTACAGAAGACAGACTCCAGCATTAAACACAGACCTACAGAACACAGACTCCAGCATTCAACACAGACCTACAGAACACAGACACCAGTATTAATCATAGGCCTACAGAACACAGACTGCAGCATTAAACACAGACCTAAAAAACACAGACTCCAGCATTAAACACAGACCTATAGAGCACTGACTCCAGCATAAAACACAGACCTACAGAACACAGACTCCAGCATTAAACACAGACCTACAAAACACAGACTCCAGCATTAATCATTGGCCTACAGAACACAGACTGCAGCATTAAACACAGACCTAAAAAACACAGACTCCAGCATTAAACACAGACCTACAGAACACAGACCCCTGCATTAAACAAAGACCAAGAGAACACAGACTCCAGCATTAAACACTGACCAAAAGAACACAGACTCAAGCATTAAATACAGACCTACAGAACACAGACTGCAGCATTAAACACAGATTTACAGAACACAGACTCCAGAATTAAACACAGACCTACAGAACACAGACTCCAGAATTAAACACAGACCAACAAAACACAGACAAAAGCAATAAACACAGACCTACAAAACATAGACTCCAGCATTAAACACCGACCTACAGAACACAGACTTCAGCAATAAACACAGACCTAAAAAACAAACTTTAGCTTTAAACACAGACCTACAGAGCACTGACACCAGCATTAAACACAGACCTACAGAACACAGACCCCAGCATTAAACACAGACCTACAGAACACAGACTCCAGCATTAAACAAAGACCTACAGAACACAGACTGCAGCATTAAACACAGGCCTACAGAAGACAGACTCCAGCATTAAACACAGACCTACAGAACACAAAATACAGCATTAAACAAAGACCTACGAAGACAGACTCCAGCATTAAACACAGACCTAAAAAACACAGACTGCAGCATTAAACACAAACCTAAAAAACACAGATTCCAGCATTAAACACAGACCTACAGAACACAGCCACAGCATTAAACACAGACCGAAAGACCACATACTCCAGCATTAAACACAGACCTACAGAACACAGACTCCAGCATTAATCATAGGCCTACAGAACAAAGACTGCAGCATTAAACACAGACCTACAGAGCACTGACACCAGCATTAAACACAGACCTACAGTACACAGACTCCACCATTAAACAAAGACCTACAGAACACAGACTCCAGCATTAAACACAGACCTACAGCACACAGACTCCAGCATTAAACACAGACCTACAGAACACAGACTCCAGCATTAAACACAGACCTACAGAACACAGACTCCAGCATCAAACACAGACCTAAAAACACAGACTCCAGCATTAAACACAGACCTACAAAACACAGACTGCAGCATTAAACACAGACCTACAGAAGACAGACTCCAGCATTAAACACAGACCTACAGAACACAGACTCCAGCATTAAACAGACCTACAGAAGACAGACTCCAGCATTAAACACAGACTTACAGAACACAGACTTCAGCATTAACCACAGACCCACAGAACACAGACTGCAGCATTAAACACAGACCTACAGAGTCAGACTCCAGCATTAAACACAGACCTACAGAGCACTGATTCCAGCATTAAACACAGACCAACAAAACACAGACTGCAGCATTAAACACAGACCGAAAGACCACAGACTCCAGCATCAAACACAGACCTACAGAACACGGACTCCAGCATTAATCATAGGCCTACTGAACACAGACTGAAGCATTAAACACAGACCTAAAAAACACAGACTTTAGCTTTAAACACAGACCTACAGCACACAGACTCCAGCATTAAACACAGACCTACAGTACACAGACTCCAGCATTAAACACAGACCTACAGAACACAGACTCCAGCATCAAACACAGACCTAAAAAAAACAGATTCCAGCATTAATCACAGACCAACAGAACACAGACTCCAGCATTAAAAACAGACTTATAGAACACAGACTCCAGAATTAAACACAGACCTACAGAACACTGACCCCAGCATTAAACACAGTCCTATAGAACACAGACTCCAGTATTAAACGTAGACCTACAAAACACAGACTGCAGCATTAAACACAGACCTACAGAAGACAGACTACAGCATTAAACACAGACCTAAAAAATACAGACTCCACTCCAGCATTAAACACAGACCTACAGAGCACTGACTCCAGCATAAAACACAGACCCCAGCATTAAACAAAGACCAAGAGAACACAGACTCCAGCATTAAACACAAACCAATAAAACACTGACTCCAGCATTAAACACAGACCTACAGAAGACAGACTCCAGCATTAAACACAGACTTACAAAACACAGACTCCAGCATTAAACACAGACCCACAGAACACAGACTCCAGCATTAAACACAGACCTACAGAACACAGACCCCAGCATTAAACACAGACCTAAAAAACACAGACTCCAGCATTAAACACAGACCTACAGAACACAGACTGCAGCATTAAACACAGACCTACAGAAGACAGACTCCAGCATTAAACACAGACCTACAGAACACAGACTCCAGCATTAAACGGAGACCTACAGAAGACAGACTCCAGCATTAAACACAGACTTACAGAACACAGACTTCAGAATAAAACACAGACCAACAGAACACAGACTGCAGAATTAAACACAGACCTACAGAACACAGACTCCAGCATTAAACACAGACCTACAGAACACAGACTCCAGCATTAAACACAGACCTACAGAACACAGACTCCAGCATTAAACACAGACCTACAGAACACAGACTCCAGCATTAAACACAGACCAACAGAACACAGACTGCAGCATTAAACACAGACCTACAGAGCACTGATTCCAGCATAAAACAGAGACCTACAGAACACAGACTCCAGCATTAAACACAGACCTACAGAACACAGACTCCAGCATTAAACACAGACCTACAGAACACAGACTCCAGCATTAAACACAGACCTACAGAACACAGACTCCAGCATTAAACACAGACCTACAGAACACAGACTCCAGCATTAAACACAGACCTACAGAACACAGACACCAGCATTAAACACAGACTCCAGCATTAAACACAGACCTACAAACACAGACTCCAGCATTAAACACAGACCTAAAGAACACAGACTCAAACACAGACCTACAGAACACAGACATTAAACACAGACCTACAGAACACAGACTCCAGCATTAAACACAGACCTACAGAGCACTGACTGCAACATTAAAACACAGACCTACAGAACACAGACTCCAGCATTAAACACAGACCTAAAGAACACAGACTCCAGCATTAAACACAGACCTACAGAACACAGACTCCAGCATTAAACACAGACCTACAGAACACAGACTCCAGCATTAAACACAGACCTACAGAACACAGACTCCAGCATTAAACACAGACCTACAGAACACAGACTCCAGCATTAAACACAGACCTACAGAACACAGACTCCAGCATTAAACACAGACCTACAGAACACAGACTCCAGCATTAAACACAGACCTACAGAACACAGACTCCAGCATTAAACACAGACCTACAGAACACAGACTCCAGCATCAACACAGACCTACAGAACACAGACTCCAGCATTAAACACAGACCTACAAAACACAGACTCCAGCATTAAACACAGACCTAAAAGAACACAGACTCCAGCATTAAACACAGACCTACAGAACACAGACTCCAGACCCCAACACAGACCAGACAGCAAAACACAGACCACAGAACACAGACTCCAGCATTAAACACAGACCTACAGAACACAGAGAGAATTAAACACAGACCACAGCATTAAACACAGACCTATTAAAAAAACACAGACTCCAGCATTAAACACAGACCTACAGAACACAGACTCCAGCATTAAACACAGACCTACAGAACACAGACTCCAGCATTAAACACAGACCTACAGAACACAGACTCCAGCATTAAAACAGACAGAACACAGACTCCAGCATTAAACACAGACTCCAACACAGACCTACAGAAGACAGACTATTAAACACAGACCTACAGAACACAGACTCCAGCATTAAACACAGACCTACAGAACACAGACTCCAGCATTAAACACAGACCCAGAATTAACACAGACCCAGCATTAAACACAGACCTAAAAAACACAGACTCCAGCATTAAACACAGACCTACAGAACACAGACTCCAGCATTAAACACAGACCTACAGAACACAGACTCCAGCATTAAACACAGACCTACAGAACACAGACTTTAAACACAGACCTTCCACAGAAACACAGACTCCAGCATTAAACACAGACCTACAGAACACAGACTCCAGCATTAAACACAGACCTACAGAACACAGACTGCAGCATTAAACACAGACCTACAGAACACAGACTCCAGCATTAAACACAGACCTAAAGAACACAGAACATTAAACACAGACCTACAGAACAGCATTAAAACACAGACCTACAGAACACAGACTCCAGCAGCATTAAACACAGACCTACAGAACACAGACTCCAGCATTAAACACAGACCAGACAGAAAACACAGACTGACTCAGCATTAAACACAGACCTACAGAACACAGACTCCAGCATTAAACACAGACCTACAAACACAGACTGCAGCATTAAACACAGACCTACAAAACACAGACTCCAGCATTAAACACAGACCTACAGAACACAGACTCCAGCATTAAACACAGACCTACAGAACACAGACTCAGACTTAAACACAGACATTAAACACAGACTCCAGCATTAAACACAGACCTACAGAACACAGACTCCAGCATTAAACACAGACCTACAGAACACAGACTCCAGCATTAAACACAGACCTACAGAACACAGACTCCAGCATTAAACACAGACCTACAGAACACAGACTCCAGCATTAAACACAGACCTAAAAAACACAGACTCCAGCATTAAACACCTACAGAACACAGACTGCAGCATTAAACACAGACCTACAGAACACAGACTCCAGCATTAAACACAGACCTACAGAACACAGACTCCAGCATTAAACACAGACCTACAGAACACAGACTCCAGCATTAAACACAGACCTACAAAACACAGACTCCAGCATTAAACACAGACCTACACAGAACACAGACTCCATTAAACACAGACCTACAAACACACACACAGACTCCAGCATTAAACACACAGACCTACACACAGACTCCAGCATTAAACACAGACCTAAAAACACAGACTCCAGCATTAAACACAGACCTACAGAACACAGACTCCAGCATTAAACACAGACCTACAGAACACAGACTCCAGCATTAAACACAGACCTACAGAACACAGACTCCAGCATTAAACACAGACCTACAGAAACACAGATTAAACACAGACCTACAGAACACAGACTCCAGCATTAAACACAGACCTACAGAACACAGACTCCAGCATTAAACACAGACCTACAGAACACAGACTCCAGCATTAAACACAGACCTACAGACCTACATTAAACACAGACCTACAGAACATTTAAACACAGACCTACAAAACACAGACTCCAGCATTAAACACAGACCTAAAGAACACAGACTCAGCATTAAACACAGACCTACAGAACACAGACTCCAGCATTAAACACAGACCTACAAACACAGACCAGCATTAAACACAGACCTACAGAACACAGACTCCAGCATTAAACACAGACCTACAGAACACAGACTCCAGCATTAAACACAGACTCCAGCATTAAACACAGAACACAGACTCCAGCATTAAACACAGACCTACAGAACACAACTCCAGCATTAAACACAGACCTACAGAGACTCCAGCATTAAACACAGACCTACAGAACACAGACTCCAGCATTAAACACAGACCACAGACAGAAAAACACAGACCCCACTCCAGCATTAAACACAGACCTACAGAACACAGACTCCAGCATTAAACACAGACCTACAGAACACAGACTCCAGCATTAAACACAGACCTACAGAAACACAGACTCCAGCATTAAACACAGACCTACACAAACAACACAGACTAGAACAAAAACACAGACCTACACAGACTCCTCCAGCATTAAACACAGACATTAAACACAGACCCAGAAAACACAGACCTACAAAAAACCCTCCAGCATTAAACACAGACCTACAGAACACAGACTCCAGCATTAAACACAGACCTACAGAACACAGACTCCAGCATTAAACACAGACCTACAGAACACAGACATTAAACACAGACCTACAAAACACAGACTCCAGACATTAAACACAGACCTACAGAACAGAGACTCCAGCATTAAACACAGACCTACAGAACACAGACTCCAGCATTAAACACAGACCTACAGAACACAGACTCCAGCATTAAACACAGACCTACAGAACACAGACTCCAGCATTAAACACAGACAGACTCCAGCATTAAACACAGACCTACAGAACACAGACTCCAGCATTAAACACAGACCTACAGAAACACAGACTCCAGCATTAAACACAGACCTAGACTCCAGCATTAAACACAGACCTAGAGACCCCAGCATTAAACACAGACCTACAGAACACAGACTCCAGCATTAAACACAGACCTAAAGAACACAGACTCCAGCATTAAACACAGACCTACAGAACACAGACTCCAGCATTAAACACAGACCTACAGAACACAGACTCCAGCATTAAACACAGACCTACAGAACACAGACTCCAGCATTAAACACAGACCTACAGAACACAGACTCCAGCATTAAACACAGACCTACAAAACACAGACTCCAGCATTAAACACAAACCATAAACAGAGAACACACAGAAACACAGACTCCAGCATTAAACACAGACCTACAGAAGCATTAAACACAGACTCCAGCATTAAACACACAGACCCAGCATTAAACACAGACACACAGACTCCACTTAAGCATTAAAACACAGACTCCAACATTGAAACAGAACACAGACTCCAGCATTAAACACAGACCTACAGAACACAGACCTAAAAAGACACAGACTCAGCATTAAACACAGACCTACAAAACACAGACTCCAGCATTAAACACAGACCTACAGAACACAGACTGCAGCATTAAACACAGACCTACAGAACACAGACTCCAGCATTAAACACAGACCTACAGAACACAGACTCCAGCATTAAACACAGACCTACATTAAACACAGACCTACCAGCATTAAAACACAGACTCCAGCACCTACAGACACAGACTACAGAACACAGACTCCAGCATTAAACACAGACCTACCACAGACTCCAGCATTAAACACAGACCTACAGAACACAGACTCCAGCATTAAACACAGACTTACAGAACCCAGACTCCAGCATTAAACACAGACCTACAGAACACAGACCTACCAGCATTTAAACACAGGCCTACAGAACACAGACTCCAGCATTAAACACAGACCTACAGAACACAGACTCCAGCATTAAACACAGACCTAAACAGAACACAGACTCCAGCATTAAACACAGACCTACAGAACACAGACTAAACAGACTCCATTAAACACAGACCTACAGAACACAGACTCCAGCATTAAACACAGACCTACAGAACACAGACTCCAGCATTAAACACAGACCTACAGAACACAGACTCCAGCATTAAACACAAACCTACAAAACACAGACTCCAGCATTAAACACAGACCTACAGAACACAGACACCAGCATTAAACACAGACCTACAGAACACAGACTCCAGCATTAAACACAGACCTATAAAACACAGACTCCAGCATTAAACACAGACCTACAGAACACAGACTCCAGCATTAAACACAGACCTACAGAACACAGACTCCAGCATTAAACACAGACCTACAGAAAACAGACTCCAGCATTAAACACAGACCAACAGAGCACTGACTCCAGCATTAAACACAGACCTACAGAAAACACAGACTCCAGCATTAAAACACAGACCTACAAAACACAGACATTAAACACAGACCTAAAAAACAGACATTAAACACAGACCTACAGAACACAGACTCCAGCATTAAACACAGACCTACAGAACACAGACAGAGCATTAAACACAGACCTAAAACACAGACTCCAGCATTAAACACAGACCTAGAACACAGACTCCAGCATTAAACACAGACCTACAGAACACAGACTCCAGCATTAAACACAGACCTACAGAACACAGACTCCAGCATTAAACACAGACCTACAGAACACAGACTCCAGCATTAAACACAGACCTACAGAAACACAGACTCCAGCATTAAACACAGACCTACAGAACACAGACTCCAGCATTAAACACAGACCTACAGAACACAGACTCCAGCATTAAACACAGACCTACAGAACACAGACTCCAGCATTAAACACAGACCTAAAAAACACAGACTCCAGCATTAAACACAGACCTACAGAACACAGACTCCAGCATTAAACACAGACCTACAGAACACAGACTCCAGCATTAAACACAGACCTCAGAACACAGACTCCAGCATTAAACACAGACCTACAGAACACAGACTCCAGCATTAAACACAGACCTACAGAACACAGACTCCAGCATTAAACACAGACCTACAGAACACAGACTCCAGCATTAAACACAGACCTACAGAACACAGACTCCAGCATTAAACACAGACCAGAACAGACACAGACCTTAAACACAGACCTAAAGAACACAGACTCCAGCATTAAACACAGACAAAAAAACACAGACTAAAAAACACAGCATTAAACACAGACCTACAGAACACAGACTCCAGCATTAAACACAGACCTACAGAACACAGACTCCAGCATTAAACACAGACCCAGCATTAAACAGAACCTACAGACTCCAGCAAACACAGACCCAGACTGCAAAACACAGACCTTAAACACAGACCTACAGAACACAGACTCCAGCATTAAACACAGACCCTACAGAACACAGACTCCAGCATTAAACACAGACCTACAGAACACAGACTCCAGCATTAAACACAGACCTACAAACACAGACTACAAAACACAGACTCCAGCATTAAACACAGACCTACAGAACACAGACTCCAGCATTAAACACAGACCTACAGAAAGAACACAGACTTAAACACAACTCCAGCATTAAACACAGACAGACCTACAGAAAACACAGACTCACAGACATTAAACACAGACCTACAGAACAGACCCAGCATTAAACACACAGACCTACAAAACACAGACTGCAGCATTAAACACAGACCTACAGAACACAGACTCCAGCATTAAACACAGACCTACAGAACACAGACTCCAGCATTAAACACAGACCTACAGAACACAGACTCCAGCATTAAACACAGACCTACAGAACACAGACTCCAGCATTAAACACAGACCTACAGAACACAGACTCCAGCATTAAACACAGACCTACAGAAAACACAGACTCCAGCATTAAACACAGACCTATTTAAAAACACAGACCTACAGAACACAGACTCCAGCATTAAACACAGACCTAGAAACACAGACTCCAGCATTAAACACAGACCTACAGAACACAGACTCCAGCATTAAACACAGACCTACAGAACACAGACTCCAGCATTAAACACAGACCTACAGAACACAGACTCCAGCATTAAACACAGACCTACAGAACACAGACTCCAGCATTAAACACAGACCTACAGAACACAGACTCCAGCATTAAACACAGACCTACAGAACACAGACTCCAGCATTAAACACAGACCTACAGAACACAGACTCCAGCATTAAACACAGACCTACAGAACACAGACTCCAGCATTAAACACAGACCTACAGAACACAGACTCCAGCATTAAACACAGACCTACAGAACACAGACTCCAGCATTAAACACAGACCTACAGAACACAGACTCCAGCACAGACAGACCAACAAAACACAGACAAACAGCACAAACCTCCAGCATTAAAACACAGACCTAGACAGACTCCAGCATTAAACACAGACCTACAGAACACAGACTCAAGCACAGACCTAAGAACACAGACTCCAGCATAAACACAGACCTACACAGACTCCAGCATTAAACACAGACCTAAACACATTAAACACAGACCTAAAACACAGACTCCAGCATTAAACACAGACCTACAGAACACAGACTCCAGCATTAAACACAGACCTACAAAACACAGACTGCAGCATTAAACACAGACCTAAAAAACAGACTCCAGCATTAAACACAGACCTACAGAAAACACAGACTACAGAACACAGACTCCAGCATTAAACACAGACCTACAGAACACAGACTCCAGCATTAAACACAGACCTACAAAACACAGACTCCAGCATTAAACACAGACCTATAAAACACAGACTCCAGCATTAAACACAGACCTACAGAACACAGACTCCAGCATTAAACACAGACCTACAGAACACAGACTCCAGCATTAAACACAAACCTATAAAACACAGACTCCAGCATTAAACACAGACCTAAAACACACTCCACTTAAACACAGACCTAAAAACACAGACTTTAAACACAGACCTACAGAACACAGAATTAAACACAGACCTACAGAACACAGCATTAAACACAGACCTACAAAACACAGACTCCAGCATTAAACACAGACCTACAGAACACAGACTCCAGCATTAAACACAGACCTACAGAACACAGACTCCAGCATTAAACACAGACCTACAGAACACAGACTCCAGCATTAAACACAGACCTACAGAACACAGACTCCAGCATTAAACACAGACCTACAGAACACAGACTCCAGCATTAAACACAGACCTAAAACACAGACTTAAGCATTAAACACAGACCTACAGAACACAGACCACAGAAACACAGACCTACAGAACATTAAACAAACAGACCTACAGAAACACAGACTCCAGCATTAAACACAGACCTAAAGAACACAGACTCCAGCATTAAACACAGACCTAAAGAACACAGACTCCAGCATTAAACACAGACCTACAGACACAGACAGAAACACAGACCTACAGAACACAGACAGCATTAAACACAGACCTACAGAACAAGAACACAGACTCCAGCATTAAACACAGACCTACAGAACACAGACTCCAGCATTAAACACAGACCTACAGAACACAGACTCCAGCATTAAACACAGACCTACAGAACACAGACTGCAGCATTAAACACAGACCTAAAAACACAGACTCCAGCATTAAACACAGACCTACAGAACACAGACTCCAGCATTAAACACAGACCTACAGAACACAGACTCCAGCATTAAACACAGACCTACAGAACACAGACTCCAGCATTAAACACAGACCTACAAAAAGACACAGACCAGCATTAAACACAGACCTACAGAACACAGACTCCAGCATTAAACACAGACCAACAGAACACAGACTCCAGCATTAAACACAGACCTACAAAACACAGACTCCAGCATTAAACACAGACCTACAGAACACAGACTCCAGCATTAAACACAGACCTACAGAACACAGACTCCAGCATTAAACACAGACCTACAGAACACAGACTCCAGCATTAAACACAGACCTAAAAACACAGACTCCAGCATTAAACACAGACCTACAGAACACAGACTCCAGCATTAAACACACAGACCTACAAAACACAGACTACATTAAACACAGACCAACAGAACACAGACTCCAGCATTAAACACAGACCTACAGAACACAGACATTAAACACAGACCTACATTAAACACAGACCAAGAACACAGACTCCAGCATTAAACACAGACCTACAGAACACAGACTCCAGCATTAAACACAAACCAGAAAAACACAGACTCCAGCATTAAACACAGACCAAAGAACACAGACTCCAGCATTAAACACAGACCTACAGAACACAGACTCCAGCATTAAACACAGACCTACAGAACACAGACTCCAGCATTAAACACAGACCTAAAAACACAGACTCCAGCATTAAACACAGACCTACAGAAACACAGACTCCAGCATTAAACACAGACCTACAGAACACAGACTCCAGCATTAAACACAGACCTACAGAACACAGACTCCAGCATTAAACACAGACCTACAGAACACAGACTCCAGCATTAAACACACAGACCTAAAACACAACACAGACACAGACTCCAGCATTAAACACAGACCTACAGAACACAGACTCCAGCATTAAACACAGACCTACAGAACACAGACTCCAGCATTAAACACAGACCTAAAAAAGAACACACAGACCTACAGCATTAAACACAGACCTAGAGAACACAGACTCCAGCATTAAACACACAGACCTACAGAACACAGACTCCAGCATTAAACACAGACCTACAGAACACAGACTCCAGCATTAAACACAGACCTACAGAACACACATTAAACACAGACCTAAAGAACACAGACTCCAGCATTAAACACACAGACTCCACCTAAACACAGACCACAGAACACAGACTCCAGCATTAAACACAGACCTACAGAACACAGACTCCAGCATAAACAAACACAGACCTAAAAACACAGACTCCAGCATTAAACACAGAACCTCCAGCATTAAACACAGACCTACAGAACAGACCTACAGAACACAGACTGCAGCATTAAACACAGACCTACAGAAAACAGACTCCACAGACAGCATTAAACACAGACCTACAGACCAGACTCCAGCATTAAACACAGACCTACAGAACACAGACTCAGCATTAAACACAGACCTAAAAAACACAGACTCCAGCATTAAACACAGACCTACAGAACACAGACTCCAGCATTAAACACAGACCTACAGAACACAGACTCCAGCATTAAACACCTAGAGAACCATTAAACACAGAACAGAACACAGACTCCAGCATTAAACACAGACCAGAGACCAAAACTCCACAGACCTACAGAACACAGACTCCAGCATTAAACACAGACCTACAGAACACAGACTCCAGCATTAAACAACCTACAGACCTTAAACACAGAACACAGACTCCAGCATTAAACAGACCTAAACACAGACCTACAGAACACAGACTCCAGCATTAAACACAGACCTACAGAACACAGACTCCAGCATTAAACACAGACCTACAGAACACAGACTCCAGCATTAAACACAGACCTACAGAACACAGACTCCAGCATTAAACAGACAGAACACAGACTGCAGCAAAACACAGACTCCAGCATTAAACACAGACCTACAGAACACAGACTCAGCATTAAAACACAGACCTACAAAAGACCTACAGAACACAGACTCCAGCATTAAACACAGACCTACAGAACACAGACTCCAGCATTAAACACAGACCTACAGAACACAGACTGCAGCATTAAACACAGACCTACAGAACACAGACTCCAGCATTAAACACAGACCTACAGAACACAGACTCCAGCATTAAACACAGACCTACAGAACACAGACTCCAGCATTAAACACAGACCTACAGAACACAGACTCCAGCATTAAACACAGACCTATAGAACACAGACTTAGCATTAAACAGACCTACAAACACAGACTCCAGCATTAAACACAGACCTACAAAACACAGACTCCAGCATTAAACACAGACCTACAGAACACAGACTCCAGCATTAAACACAGACCTACAGAACACAGACTCCAGCATTAAACACAGACCTACAGAACACAGACTCCAGCATTAAACACAGACCTACAGAACACAGACTCCAGCATTAAACACAGACCTACAGAACACAGACTCCAGCATTAAACACAGACCTAAAAAACACAGACTCCAGCATTAAACACAGACCTACAGAACACAGACTCCAGCATTAAACACAGACCTAAAACACAGACTCCAGCATTAAACACAGACAGAAGACCTACATTAAACACAGACAGACTCCAGCATTAAACACAGACCTACAGAACACAGACTCCAGCATTAAACACAGACCTACAGAACACAGACTCCAGCATTAAACACAGACCAACAGAACACAGACTGCAGCATTAAACACAGACCTACAGAAGACAGACTCCAGCATTAAACACAGACCTACAGAACACAGACTCCAGCATTAAACACAGACCTACAGAAACACAGACTCCAGCATTAAACACACAGACCTAAAGAACACACAGACTGCAGCATTAAACACAGACCTACAGAACACAGACTCCAGCATTAAACACAGACCTAAAAGAACACAGACTCCAGCATTAAACACAGACCTACAAACACAACACAGACTCCAGCATTAAACACAGACCTAAAGAAAAAAACAGACTTTACTCCAAACATTAAAGACACAGACCCACAGAACACAGACTCCAGCATTAAACACAGACCAAAGAACACAGACCCCAGCATTAAACACAGACTCCAGCATTAAACACACAGACCCAGCATTAAAACACCTACAGACTCCAGCATTAAACACAGACCTACCTACTCCAGAATTAAACACAGACTCCACAGACTTAAACACAGACCTACAGAACACAGACTCCAGCATTAAACACAGACCTACAGAACACAGACTCCAGCATTAAACACAGACCTACAGAACACAGACTCAGCAAAATTAAACACAGACCTTAAACACAGACTCCAGCATTAAACACAGACCTACAGACTCCAGCATTAAACACAGACCTACAGAACACAGACTCAGCAAAAATTAAACAGAGACCTAAAAAAAAAGACAGACTCCAGCATTAAACACAGACCTACAGAACACAGACTCCAGCATTAAACACAGACCTACAGAACACAGACTCCAGCATTAAACACAGACCTACAGAACACAGACTCCAGCATTAAACACAGACCTACAGAACACAGACTCCAGCATTAAACACAGACCTACAGAAAACACAGACTCCAGCATTAAACACAGACCTACAGAAAACAGACTCCAGCATTAAACACAGACCAGACAGAAAACACAGACTCCAGCATTAAACACAGACCTACAGAAACAGACTCCAGCATTAAACACAGACCTACTCCAGAAAACAGACTCCAGCATTAAACACAGACCTATTAAACACAGACTCTCCAGCATTAAACACAGACCTACAGAACACAGACTCCAGCATTAAACACAGACCTACAGAACACAGACTCCAGCATTAAACACAGACCTACAGAACACAGACTCCAGCATTAAACACAGACCTACAGAACACAGACTCCAGCATTAAACACAGACCTACAGAACACAGAGACTCCAGCATTAAACACAGACCTACAGAACACAGACTCCAGCATTAAACACAGACCTACAGAAGCACACAGACCTACAGAACACAGCATTAAACACAGACCTACAGAACAACACAGACTCCAGCATTAAACACAGACCTACAGAACACAGACTCCAGCATTAAACACAGACCTACAGAACACAGACTCCAGCATTAAACACAGACCTACAGAACACAGACATTAAACACAGAACACAGACCTACAGAACACAGACTCCAGCATTAAACACAGACCTACAGAACACAGACTCCAGCATTAAACAAAACCTACAAACACAGACCCAGCATTAAAACAGACAGAACACAGACTCCAGCATTAACCTACACAGACCCAGCATTAAACACAGAACACACAGACTGCAGCATTAAACACAGACCAAAGACTTTAGCTTTAAACACAGACCTCCAGACAGATTAAAACACAGATTATTAAAAACACAGACCCAGCATTAAAACACAGACCCAGCATTAAACAGAACACAGACTCCAGCATTAAACACAGACCTACAAAACAGACTCCAGCATTAAACACAGACCTACAGAACACAGACTCCAGCATTAAACACAGACCTACAGAACACAGACTCCAGCATTAAACACAGACCTACAGAACACAGACTCCAGCATTAAACACAGACCTACAAACACAGACTGCAGCATTAAACAGAGACCTACAGAACACAGACTCCAGCATTAAACACAGACCTACAGAAACACAGACTCCAGCATTAAACACAGACCAACAGAACACACAGACTCCAGCATTAAAACACAGACCTACAAAAACACAGACTCCAGCATTAAACACAGACCTACAGAACACAGACTCCAGCATTAAACACAGACCTACAGAACACAGACTCCAGCATTAAACACAGACCTACAGAACACAGACTCCAGCATTAAACACAGACCTACAGAACACAGACTCCAGCATTAAACACAGACCTACAGAACACAGACCTACAGAACACAGACTCAGCATTAAACACAGACCTACAGAACACAGACTCCAGCATTAAACACAGACCTACAGAACACAGACTGCAGCATTAAACACAGACCTACAGAACACAGAGACTTAAACACAGCATTAAACACAGACCCAGCATTAAACAGAACACAGAACACAGACTCCAGCATTAAACACAGACCTACAGAACACAGACTTAAACACAGACCTTAAGAACACAGACCTACATTAAACACAGACCTACAGAGACTCCAGCATTAAACACAGACCTACAAAACACAGACTCCAGCATTAAACACAGACCTACAGAACACAGACAGCATTAAACACAGACCTACAGAACACAGCATTAAACACAGACCTACAGAACACAGACTCCAGCATTAAACACAGACCTAAAACAGAACACAGACTCCAGCATTAAACACAGACCTAGCATTAAACACAGACACAACACAGACTGCAGCATTAAACACAGACCTACAGAACACAGACTCCAGCATTAAACACAGACCTACAGAACACAGACTCAGCATTAAACACAGACCTACAGAACACAGACTCCAGCATTAAACACAGACCTACAGAACACAGACTCCAGCATTAACCACAGACCTACAGAACACAGACTGCAGCATTAAACATAGACCTTACACAACACAGACTCATTAAACACAGACATTAAAACACAGAAAAACAAACCAGCATTAAAACACAGACCAGCATACACAGAACTGCACAGACTCCAGCCCTTAAACACAGACCTAAATTAAACAGAACACAGACTCCAGCATTAAACACAGACCTACAGAACACAGACTCAGCATAAACACAGACCTTAAACACAGACCTATTAAACACAGACCAACAGAACACAGACTCCAGCATTAAACACAGACCTACAGAACACAGACTCCAGCATTAAACACAGACCTACAAAACACAGACTCCAGCATTAAACACAGACCTACAGAACACAGACTCCAGCATTAAACACAGACCTACAGAACACAGACTCCAGCATTAAACACAGACCTACAGAACACAGACTCCAGCATTAAACACAGACCTACAGAACACAGACTGCAGCATTAAACACAGACCTTAAAAAAACAGACTCCAGCATTAAACACAGACCTACAGAACACAGACTCCAGCATTAAACACAGACCTACAGAACACAGACTCCAGCATTAAACACAGACCTACAAACACAGACTCCAGCATTAAACACAGACCTACAGAACACAGACTCCAGCATTAAACACAGACCTACAAAACACAGACTGCAGCATTAAACACAGACCTACAGAACACAGACTTTAAAACACAGACTACAGCATTAAACACAGACCTACAGAACACAGACTCCAGCATTAAACACAGACCTACAGAACACAGACTCCAGCATTAAACACAGACCTAAAAAACACAGACTCCAGCATTAAACACAGACCTACAAAACACAGACTCCAGCATTAAACACAGACCTACAGACTCCAGCATTAAACACAGACCTAAAGAACACAGACTCCAGCATTAAACACAGACCTACAGAACACAGACTCCAGCATTAAACACAGACCTACAGAACACAGACTCCAGCATTAAACACAGACCTACAGAACACAAACTGCAGCATTAAACACAGACCTAAAAAACACAGACTGCAGCATTAAACACAGACCTAAAAAACACAGACTCCAGCATTAAACACAGACCTACAGAACACAGACTCCAGCATTAAACACAGACCAAAAGAACACAGACTCCAGCATTAAACACAGACCTACAGAACACAGACTCCAGCATTAAACACAGACCTAAAAACACAGACTCTAGCATTAAACACAGACCTAAACACAGACCCAGCATTAAACAGAACCTACAGACTGACTGCAGCATTAAACACAGAACACAGACTCCAGCATTAAACACAGACCTACAGAACACAGACTCCAGCATTAAACACAGACCTACAAAACACAGACTCCAGCATTAAACACAGACCTACAGAACACAGACTCCAGCATTAAACACAGACCTACAGAACACAGACTCCAGCATTAAACACAGACCTACAGAACACAGACTCCAGCATTAAACACAGACCTACAGAACACAGACTCCAGCATTAAACACAGACCTACAGAACACAGACTCCAGCATTAAACACAGACCTACAGAACACAGACTCCAGCATTAAACACAGACCTACAGAACACAGACTCCAGCATTAAACACAGACCTACAGAACACAGACTCCAGCATTAAACACAGACCTACAGAACACAGACTCCAGCATTAAACACAGACCTACAGAACACAGACTCCAGCATTAAACACAGACCTACAGAACACAGACTGCAGCATTAAACACAGACCTACAGAACACAGACTCCAGCATGAAACACAGACGAACAAAACACACACTACAGCATTAAACACAGACCTACAGAAGACAGACTCCAGCATTAAACAGAGACCTACAGAAGACAGACTCCAGCATTAAACACCGACTTACAAAAACAGACTACAGCATTAACCACAGACCTACAGAACACAGACTGCAGCATTAAACACTGACCTATAGAAGACAGACTCCAGCATTAAACACAGACCTACAGAGCACTGACTCCAGCATTAAACACAGACCAACAAAACACAGACTACAGCATTAAACACAGACCTACAAAACACAGACTCCAGCATTAAACACAGACCTACAGAACACAGACTCCAGCATTAATCATAGGCCTACAAAACACAGACTGCAGCATTAAATACAGACCGAAAAATCACAGACTTTAGCTTTAAACACAAACCTACAGAGCACTGACACCAGCATTAAACACAGATCTACAGAACACAGACTCCAGCATTAAACACAGACCAAGAGAACACAGACCCCAGCATTAAACACAAACCTATAAAACTCAGACTCCAGCATTCAACAGAGACCTAAAGAACACAGACTCCAGCTTTAAACACAGACCTACAGAACACAAACTGCAGCATTAAACACAGACCTATAGAGCACTGACTCCAGAATTAAACACAGACCTACAGAACACAGACTCCAGCCTTAAACACAGACATATAAAACACAGACTCCAGCATTAATCACAGACCTACAGAACACAGACTCCAGCATTAAACACAGACTTATAGAACACAGACTCAAAAATTAAACACAGACCTGTAGAACACAGACTCCAGCATTAAACACAGACCTACAAAAGACAGACTGCAGCATTAAACACAGACCTACAGAAGACAGACTCCAGCATAAAACATAGACCTAAAAAATACAGACCCCAGCATTAAACAAAGACCAAGAGAACAAAGACTCCAGCATTAAACCCAGACCTACAGAACACAGACTCCAGCATTAAACCAAGACCTACAGAACACAGACTCCAGCATTAAACACAGACCTACAGAAGACAGACTCCAGCATTAAACACAGACTTACAGAACACAGCCCCAGCATTAAACACAGACCTGCAGAACACAGAGTCCAGCATAAATCATAGGCCTACAGAACACAGACTGCAGCATTAAACACAGACCTAACAAACTTTGAACTCAGCATTAAACACAGACCTACAGAGCACTGACTCCAACATAAAACACAGACCTACAGAACACAGACCCCAGCATTAAACAAAGACCAAGAGAACACAGACTCCAGCATTAAACACAAACCTATAAAACACAGACTAAAGCATTAAACAGAGACCTACAGAAGACAGACTCCAGCATTAAACACAGACCTACAGAACACAGACTCCAGCATTATACACAGACCAACAGAACACAAACTCCAGCATTAAACACAGGCTTACAGAACCCAGACTCCAGCATTAAACACAGACCTACAGAACATAGACCCCAGCATTAAACACAGGCTTACAGAACAGACTCAGCATTTTAAACACAGAACCTACAGAACACAGACTCTAGCATTAAACACAAACCTATAAAACACAGACTGCAGCATTAAACACTGACCGACAGAAGACAGACTTCAGCATTAAACACAGACCTACAGAACACAGACTACAGCATTAAACACAGACCTAAAAAACACAGACTTTAGCTTTAAACACAGACCTACAGAGCACTGACACCAGCATTAAACACAGACCAAGAGAACACAGACTCCAGCATTAAACAAAAACCTATAAAACACAGACTCCAGCATTGAACACAGACCTACAGAACACAGACTGCAGCATTAAACACAGACCTACAGAAGTCAGACTGCAGCATTAAACACAGACCTTCAGAAGACAGACTCCAGCATTAAACACAGACCAACAGAGCACTGACTACAGCATTAAACACAGACCAACAAAACACAGACTACAGCATTAAACGCACAGACCTACAGAACACCTAAACACAGACCAAGAGAACACAGACTCCAGCATGAAACACAGACCTACAGAAGACAGTCTCCAGCATTAAACACAGACCAACAGAGCACTGACTCCAGCATTAAACATAGACCAACAAAACACAGACTACAGCATTAAACACAGACCTACAAAACACAGACTCCGGCATTAAACACAGACCTACAGAACACAGACTCCAGCATTAAACAGAGACCTACAGAACACAGACTCCAGCATTAACCACAGACCTACAGAGCACAGACTGCAGCATTAAACATAGACCTAAAAAAAAAAGACTCAGCATTAAACACAGACCTACAGAAGACAGACTGCAGCATTAAACACAGACTTACAGAACACAGACTCCAGCATTAACCACAGACCTACAGAACACAGACTGCAGCATTAAACATAGACCTAAATTAAAAAGACTCCAGCATTAAAACACAGACCTACAGAACACAGACTCAGCATTAAACACAGACCTACAGAAGACAGACTCCAGCATTAAACACAAACCTATAAAACACTGACTGCATTAAACATAGACCTACAGAACACAGACTCCAGCATTAAACACAGACCTACAGAACACAGACTCCAGCATTAATCATAGGCCTACAAAACACAGACTGCAGCATTAAATACAGACCGAAAAATCAAAGACTTTAGCTTTAAACACAAACCTACAGAGCACTGACACCAGCATTGAACACAGATCTACAGAACACAGACTCCAGCATTAAACCCAGACCAAGAGAACACAGACCCCAGCATTAAACACAAACCCATAAAACTCAGACTCCAGCATTAAACACAAACCTATAAAACACAGACTAAAGCATTAAACAGAGACCTACAGAAGACAGACTCCAGCATTAAACACAGACCTACAGAACACAGACTCCAGCATTATACACAGACCAACAGAACACAAACTCCAGCATTAAACACAGGCTTACAGAACCCAGACTCCAGCATTAAACACAGACCTACAGAACATAGACCCCAGCTTTAAACACAGGCTTACAGAAGCCAGACTCCAGCATTAAACACAGACCTACAGAACTTTACAGACTCAGCATTAAACACAAACCTATAAAACACAGACTGCAGCATTAAACACTGACCGACAGAAGACAGACTCCAGCATTAAACACAGACCTACAGAACACAGACTCCAGCATTAAACACAGATCTACAGAACACAGACTCCAGCAATAATCATAGGCCTACAGAACACAGACTGCAGCATTAAACACAGACCGAAAAAACACAGACTTTAGCTTTAAACACAGACCTACAGAGCACTGACACCAGCATTAAACACAGACCAAGAGAACACAGACTCCAGCATTAAACAAAAACCTATAAAACACAGACTCCAGCATTAAACGCAGACCTACAGAAGTCAGACTGCAGCATTAAACACAGACCTTCAGAAAACAGACTCCAGCATTAAACACAGACCAACAGAGCACTGACTCCTGCATTAAACACAGACCAACAAAACACAGACTACAGCATTAAACACAGACCTACAAAACACAGACTCCAGCATTAAACACAGACCTACAGAACACAGACTTCAGCATTAAACCCACCTACAGAACACAGACTCCGGCATTAAACACAGACCTACAGAACACAGACTTCAGCATTAAACACAGACCAAGAGAACACAGACTCCAGCATGAAACACAGACCTACAGAAGACAAATTCAGCGTAAAGCACAGACCAACAGAGCACTGACTCAGCATTAAGCTTATAGACCAACAAAACACAGACTACAGCATTAAGCAGACCACCTACAAAACACAGACTCCGGCATTAAACACAGACCTACAGAACACAGACTCCAGCATTAAACAGAGAACTACAGAACACAGACTCCAGCATTAACCACAGACCTACAGAACACAGACTGCAGCATTAAACATAGACCTAAAAAAAAGACTCCAGCATTAAACACAGACCTACAGAAGACAGACTCCAGCATTAAACACAGACTTACAGAACACAGACTCCAGCATTAACCACAGACCTACAGAACACAGACTGCAGCATTAAACATAGACATAAATTAAAGACTCCAGCATTAAACACAGACCTACAGAACACAGACTCCAGCATTAAACACAGACCTACAGAAGACAGACTCCAGCATTAAACACAAACCTATAAAACACTGACTGCAGCATTAAACATAGACCTACAGAACACAGACTCCAGCATTAATCATAGGCCTACAAAACACAGACTGCAGCGTGCATGCAGACCGAAAAAATCAAAGACTGGCTTCAAACACAAACCTACAGAGCACTGACACCAGCATTAAACACAGATCTACAGAACACAGACTCCAGCATTAAACCCAGACCAAGAGAACACAGACCCCAGCATGAAACACAAACCTATAAAACTCAGACTCCAGCATTAAACACAAACCTATAAAACACAGACTCCAGCATTAAGCATGAAACCTATAAAAGAAAACACAGACTCCAGCATTAAACATAGACCTAAAGAACACAGACTCCAGCATTAAAAAAAGACCAACAGAACACAGACTCTAGCATTAAACACAGACCAACAGAACACAGACTCCAGCATTAATCACAGGCCTACAGAACACAAACTGCACCATTAAGCACAACAGACTTAAAAAGCACAGACTGCAGCGACAAGCTGAATAAAAAACACAGATGCAGCATTAAACAGAGACCTGGGGAGCAGAGCCCCCAGCATAAAAAACACAGACCAAGACCACAGACTCCAGAATTAAACACAGACCTAGAGAACACAGACTCAGCATTAAACACAGACCTGAAACACAGACTTTAGCATTAAACACAGACCTACAGGGCTGGCACCAGTATAAGCACAGACCTACAGGACTGGGCCATACACACAGATTTACAGGTACTGACTCAGAATTAAACACAGCCCTACAGAACACGGACTCCGCTAAGCACAGACCTATAAAACACAGACCAGCATTAATCACAGATATACAGAACACAGACTCCAGCATTAAACACAAATTTATGAAACGCAGCTCCAGCATTAAATACAGACTTACACAGAACACAGACCAGCATTAAACACAGACCTACAGGGCACGAACCAGCATTAAACACAGACCCTAAAAACACAGACTCCAGCATTAAACACAGACCTGCAGAACACAGACTCAGCATTAAACACAGACCTACAGAACACAGGCTCAGCTTTAAAACACAGACCTAAAAACACAGACTCAGCATTAAACTACAAACCTACAGAAAGACAGGCTCAGCATTAAACAAAGACCTACAGAAGACAGACTCACTGCATGCAAGCACAGACTTACAGAACACAGACTCGGCAACACAGACCTACGAAACACAGACTCCGGCATTAAACACAGACCAACAGAACACGGGCACTGGCATTAAACACTGACCTACGAAGGATGAACTCAACGTATTTGAGACCCAGAACACGAACTCCCGGCATTAAACACAGACCAATAGAACACAGACTGCAGCATTAAACACTGACCTACAGAACACAGACTCGGCATAGAAACACAGGCGAACAAAATACACACTACAGCATTAAACACAGACCTACAGAGAAGGAACCAGACTCAGCATTAAACAGAGACCTACAGAAAGACAGACTCAGCATTAGCTTACCGACTTACGAAAACAGACTACAGCATTAACCACAGACCTACAGAACACAGACTGCAGCGAAAATTAAGCTTTTGACCTATAGAAGACAGACTCCAGCATTAACACAGACCTACAGAGCACTGACTCCAGCAAACACAGGCAGACAAAACACAGACCACAGCATTAAACACAGACCTACAAACACAGAACTCCAGCATTAAACACAGACCTACAGAACACAGACTCAGCATTAATCATAGGCCTAAAACACAGACTGCAGCATTAAATACAGACCGAAAATCACAGACTTTAGCTTTAAGCACAAACCTACAGAGCACTGACACCAGCATTAAACACAGATCTACAGAACACAGACTCAGCATTAAACACAGACCAAGAAATTTGGAACACAGCATTAAACACAAACCCTACATAAAACTCAGACTCAGCATTCAACAGAGACCCTAAGAACACAGACTCCAGCTTTTAAACACAGACCTACAGAACACAAACTGCAGCATTAAACTTTGAACCTATAGAGCACTGACTCCAGAATTAAACACAGACCTACAGAACACAGACTCCAGCCTTAAACACAGACATATAAAACACAGACTCCAGCATTAATCACAGACCTACAGAACACAGACTCCAGCAGTGACACAGACCCATAAGACACAGACTCAAAATTAAGCACAGACCTGCCAGAACACAGACTCCAGCATTAAACACAGACCACCTACAAAAGACAGACTGCAGCATTAAGCACAGACCTACAGAAGATGACTCCAGCATAAAAACATAGACCCTAAAAAAATACAGACCCCAGCATTAAGCAAAGACCAAGAGAACAAAAGACTCCAGCATTAAGCCCAGGACCTACAGAACACAGACTCCAGCATTATTAAACCCAAGACCCTGCAAGAACACAAGGAACCAGCATTAAGCACAGACCTACAGAAGACAGACTCCAGCATTAAACACAGCTTACAGAACACAGCCCAGCATTAAACACAGACCTGCATTACAGAGTCCAGCATAAATCATAGGCCTAGAGAACACAGACTGCAGCATTAAACACAGACCTAAAAAACACAGACGCCAGCATTAAACAGAGACCTACAGAAGACAGACTCCAGCATTAAACACAGACCTACAGAACACAGACTCCAGCATTATACACAGACCTACAGAACACAAACTCCAGCATTAAACACAGGCTTACAGAACCCAGACTCCATGTTAAACACAGACCTACAGAACATAGACCCCAGCATTAAACACAGGCTTACAGGGCAGACTCAGCATTAAACACAGACCTACAGAACACAGACTCCAGCATTAAACACAAACCTGTAAAACACAGACTGCAGCATTAAACACTGACCGACAGAAGACAGACTCCAGCATTAAACACAGACCTACAGAACACAGACTACAGCATTAAACACAGACCTACAAAACACAGACTCCAGCATTAAACACAGACCTACAGAACACAGACTCCAGCAATAATCATAGGCCTACAGAACACAGACTGCAGCATTAAACACAGACTAAAAACACAGACTTAGCTTTAAACACAGACCTACAGAGCACTGACACCAGCATTAAACACAGACCAAAGAGAACCACAGACTCAGCATTGAACCTTTACAGACCTGCAAACACAAGACTGCAGCATTAAACACAGACCTACAGAAGTCAGACTGCAGCATTAAACACAGACCTTCAGAAGACAGACTCCAGCATTAAACACAGACCAACAGAGCACTGACTCCAGCATTAAACACAGACCAACAAAACACAGACTCCAGCATTAAACACAGACCTACAAAAACACAAGACTCCGGCATTAAAACACAGACCTACAGAACACAGACTTCCAGCATTAAACACACCTACAGAACACAGACTCGGCATTAAACACAGACCTACAGAGCACAGACTTCAGCATTAAGCACAAAGACCAACAGAACACAAAGACTCCAGCATTAAGCACAGACCTACAGAAAGACAGTCTCAGCATTAAACACAGACCAACAGAGCACACAAGCTCCAGCATTAAACACAGACCAACAAACACAGACTACAGCATTAAACATAGACCTACAAAACACAGACTCCGGCATTAAACACAGACCTACAGAACACAGACTTCAGCATTAAACACAGACCTACAGAACACAGACTCCAGCATTAAACAGAGACCTACAGAACACAGACTCCAGCATTAACCACAGACCTACAGAACACAGACTGCAGCATTAAACATAGACCTAAAAAAAAAGACTCCAGCATTAAACACAGACCTACAGAACACAGACTTCAGCATTAAACACACACCTACAGAACACAGACTCCGGCATTAAACACAGACCTACAGAACACAGACTGCAGCATTAAACACAGACCTACAGAAGACAGACTGCAGCATTAAACACAGACTTACAGAACACAGACTCCAGCATTAACCACAGACCTACAGAACACAGACTACAGCATTAAACATGGGCCTAAATTAAAGACTCCCAACACATTAAACACAGACCTACAGAACACAGACTCCAGCATTAAACACAGACCTACAGAAGACAGACTCCAGCATTAAACACAAACCTATAAAACACTGACTCCAGCATTAAACATAGACCTACAGAACACAGACTCCAGCATAAAACACAGACCTACAGAACACAGACTCCAGCATTAAACACAGACCTGGGCACAGACTCCAGCCTTAAGCACAGACTTACAGAACACAGACTCCAGCATTAAACACAGACCTACAGAACACAGGCTGCAACGTAAACACAGACCTACAGAAAGACAAACTCCAGCATAAAAACACAGACCTATAGAAGACAAACACTAGCATTAAACACAGACTTACAGAACAGAGACTCCAGCATTAACCACAGACCTACAGAACACAGACTCCAGCATTAAACACAGACCTACAAGAAGACAGACTCCAGCATAAAACACAGACCTACAGAACACAGACTCCAGCATTAAACACAGACCTAAAAAACACAGACTCCAGCATTAAACACAGACCAACAAAACACAGACTACAGCGTTGAACACAGACCTACAAAACACAGACTGCAGCATTAAACACAGACCTAAAAAACACAGCCTCCAGCATTAATCATAGGCCTACAGAACACAGACTGCAGCATTAAACACAGACCTACAAAACACAGACTGCAGCATTAAACACAGACCTAAAAAATACAGCCTCCAGCATTAATCATAGGCCTACAGAACACAGACTCCAGCATTAAACACAGACCTACAGAACACAGACTCCAGCATTAAACAGAGACCTACAGAAGACAGACTCCAGCATTAAACACAGACCTACAGAACACAGACTGCAGCGTGGCCACAGCAGACCTACAGAAGACAGACTCAGCATTAGACACAGACCTACAGAACACACAGACCAGCATTAAACACAGACCTAAAAACAACTCAGCATTAAACACAGACCTACAAACACAGACTCCAGCATTAAACACAGACCTTAAACACAGACCTACAGAACACAGACTCCAGCATTAAACACAGACCTACAGAACACAGACTCCAGCATTAAACACAGACCTACATTAAACACAGAACACAGACTCCAGCATTAAACACAGACCTACAGAACACACAGACCTCCTGCAGCATTAAACACAGACCTACAGAACACAGACTTCACATATCACAGACTCCAGAACACAGACTCCAGCATTAAACACAGACCTAAAAAACACAGACTCCAGCATTAAACACAGGCTTACAGAACATAGACTCCAGCATTAAACACAGACCTACAGAACACAGACTCCAGCATTAAACACAGACTTACAGAACGCACACTCCAGTTTTCCCAATCCCTAACCCAACAATACAATGCCTACACAGGTTCCCTGCATAAAAATATGCCACACACTCACCATAATTAAATACCACACCCACTGTTATATCCCACACAGTCACATCATAATATATAACATGCGCACTGTAATAATGTACCATAAATCCACTGTAAGAATATTCCACATGTTCTCTAATACTATACCGCACACCCACCGTAAGAATATACCACGCACCTGTGATAATAATATACAACAGACGCCCTGTAATGACTTACCGTAAACTCACCATAAGAATATACAACCATCCTCCCTGCTGTGCTGCTCACCCAGCATAACAACGAACCATATTCTCCATAATACTCACCACATACCCACCACAAGAATACACCATAGAGCACACCCATCATCACAACTAACCACAAATCCCCAATAATAATAAACCACACACCCACCGTAATGACATTACACACACTACTTCCTTTTAAAACCCGGGGCAAATATCCCTTTCAAATCAGAGAAAAGCGAAGAACAATTGAGGTAAAAAAAAAAACTGTCGAGCAGGAGTGGAGGAATGAAGCATTTCACACCTCCCCTACTCCTCCTCCCTCTTCCTGTCTTCCCTCACTCCCCCCTTCCACTGCTATCATCCCAATGTCCCTCCTAAACCCCCTGTGGGTCATTCATTGGTTTCCCCTCCATTTATCTTAGCATGCACAATCAACATGGACTCTACTGTAAAGAACAGCTCAATTTGCTCTGGTGTAAATGTGTTAGTGTCCATTCCGGGGCCTCTTTTCAGGTCCCAGGGGCCACAGACATCAGCAGTGTTTTGGTTAGTAACTGTTACTAAATTCTATCCTCACAATTTGTCTATCAACATAAATCAGATAAAAGAAAATGGGCTTCGTCACTCAGTTCCATGACAGGGTAAACTTCAAGTTCAAATTGGGGAAATATCCATATTCATATCAGAGGAAAAACTCCCAATAAATCAGGGACACGTCCTTCTATTCAGATTGAAGTGAATCCGCCTATTTAGATCAAAGGGAAATCTCTCACTTTACTTCAGAGGGATAAATTCCCTACAGATGTTAAACAGAAATCTCCACTTGGAAGCGACTGACTGATTTGAGTTTCAGGACCTCTTAAAATCTCCAGATATTTCTTTGTTAAGCCATGTAAAATATGCTTGGAATAAAAATTTTCTGACGCTCATGAAACATAACAGGTTGTTATTTATATGGCTGACACTCCTCTGATTGATAAACGGGTCTCTGCTCTTTCCTGATGATCGTCTGCTGTTTCACACCTGTGAGTAAAGTAGCACCGTCCTCTTCAAACTGTAGAGAGCCTGTCGAGTGATTACGATGCACAACAACACAATCAATCTCACAAACACACACTCTCTCACACAGAGTTTAATGTCAACACACTTCTGCTGAATCTCTCAGAGCAACGGAGGTCCTCGGTGAATAAAACTTCAAGCTCAGGTGTTTAATCACTTCAGACATTAGTCTGTTAGCACCTCTCACCCTCTCCTCTCCATCACAAGAAATCTCCGTTCTCAGGCCCAGATTTTTACAGTCTTCAATCAACAGAAGCTGTTTATGAAAATAAAAGAAAGCAAGCTGGATGGTGCTTATCCTGTGATGCATAAAAGACAACAAGTGTTTACCTCCTCATCGATGGACCCACCTCACTATTTGTGTCGTCGTGGAGAAGAGGGGAGAGCTAGAGTTTAACAGTGAGCAAAGGCCGAGACGTTTAGTCCCATTTTCTCCTGAAAGCACAGTTAGGAAAACTCAACGCATGCCAAACCGAGCTAGCCAAAGTACTTTTCAAAGGAAATGAAATGAGTGTCACATTTGACCGTGGGCGATGCAAGTTAAGGACGGACATCATTCAGGGTCCAGTCAAATTTCGGTTTAATTTAAGTCCATAAAAATTGAGCATGAGGAGGTGAGACGCAGGTCCAAGGCTTTGTTGGTTTGACGGTTTGATGATCTTCACACGCATTAGGCTGCCACATTAAGAGTAAGTGATGTGTTTTGCCAATTAGACCCTGGGAAGCTCAACAGCGCAGTAAAATCCATCTTCATAATCGCACTCATAATGAGGCGGCAGTTATGTAATGGCTGTCGCTGACTTTTAACCCGTCGAAAAGTTTCGTTTTTTAATGACGTGTTTCTTCCATATTCTCAGTCAGTGTTGAAGAACTTCGCTGCTTTCAAGTATCAGCAGATATTGTTACATCAGCATCAGATCCCTGAGCAGAGAACATTCTAATTATACACATCCCTGATCTCTCGCCTTAACTCTTTCCGTTCCGAGTTTTCCTGAAAACAAATCTCAATTTTTCATTGTTGCAAGAAAAGGGGCAGAATGCCTCTAAGTTAGCAGTCATTGAAGAGCCTGAATAGTTAAGATTTCAAAATATAGGCTGCTTGTCCCACCCGTCCATAACTGTGGTAGCATCGTCTCTTGTCAATCAAAAGAATTTTAATAGTTTGGACTCCCTTAAGTGGGTGTCCTGTTAGAAATGGTCAAATGAATCTCAGAACAGTTTAAAGAAAAAGCTAATCAATATCAATAGCATGGTGTAACTGATATCACTAAAAAGTTTAACATCAATTTCTTTAATTAATCAAATAAATCTTAATGCGATGTTGAGACAGTAAACATGTCACCGAGTAAATATTTTGTCGCAACGCCAGGTGGATGGACTGCAAACAAACAGCAATTTTGGCATGTGTCCCAGAATAAAGGAATATGCTTTTATCCTCACCTATATGCTAAAATGAAATGTGGACGTTTATGAAAGAATGTATCACAATAATACGTGGATTTTGGCCTTCAGAAACAGTCTGCTGTAGGTCAATATTTTCTGCTTAATTCAAGCTTTTGTTGACTAGTCGCACACTGCCAAGAGAGGGCCAGAGACCAGCCAAATGTGCGCATCGCTGTGGAGGCATCAGATTCAAGCATTTAAGCATTAAATGGTTTACCTTCTCTCCGCAGGCGCGCAGGGAATTCGGTTACTGTGACAGCTCAATCCGCATGACTGCGACATCACTCCTGACGCACGGGAGCGGTTAAGTCATATTTATTATCTGAATTATTAGCTCTATACCCGCGGTAACATCATGCACAGGGTCCGCCCGTCATTTATATGTGCAACGAGAAAACCTGGCGACCGGCCGAATCTGATTACATGCACAGAGCGTCCCTGAAGAGGATGGCGAAAGCGTGGCGAATGTCATTATCTCCAGTGATGGCGTTTTTCAGTGCAGCCAGCTTCTGCCCGGGTCCCGGCTCAGAGGCTCTGATATTCTCACAAAGATGGGAGGCGAGATGGAGGAGGGACCGCGGATGGCGGGAGATGACAAGCCGAGGGCAGGGGTCATGCCTCTGTGTCAGCAGCTCGCACCGAGTGACATCGCGGCACGGCGAACCTTTCATCACCCATTTAAAAGCATCAACACCCCTGATCTTTTCACCCGGGATACAAAATACAAAGTGCTGCGGGCGGGGAATTTCACCGTTACCACTTCCACTCCTTGACATCGTTTGCTGCCTTTTGTTCGAGGCGTCAATCATTTTACCGCAATATGGGCAAGGGCTTACATTATGCAAGTGTTGAATGCAGTGTAAATTATGGCTGTCATAAAGACATGGCAGGAATTACCATGATATATACGGTGTGAAATGTTCAGCATTAAATCAATGTCATAGAATAGCGTGTATATGGATCCTACTGGACCAATATCGCTTTGCCCCATTAGGACTGAGGGTGCTTAACAGTGTAGTGTTCGCTTTTTAATTCTGTCATTCCATACTTGCGAGTACCGAGCAACACCACGGTGCGTCCAAATATTTCATTGCCCAATTATACATGGGACTAAAACTATTCCCTCACCTTGTGAATGTGTATCCGGTGGGCCGGCTGCAAATTTTCTTTCCTAAATCTTTCCGGCAAATGATGTCACAATCTCACGCGCTGGTTCACAAGATAATGGAAGTCTTGACAAACCTCACAGTGGTAAGTAAACAATCCACAATGCTGCTAAAAATAAGTCTGAATTAAGCGCTTGTATTATCTCGCCCCAAAGCTGGAATTCAGGAGGCCGATCACACCCCTCTCCTCATCCTGTTCTGATGTGCTTATGTTAGCTTTACTCCTACCATTGTTCCCGACACAATGCAACACTACACAACACAAAAATACATGACACAACACAATACAACATAATACACAACACAACACAGCACAGAATAATAAAACACAGGTCAACACAACAAAACATAATAAGACGCCACACAACACAACACAAAATAACATAACACAACTCAACACAACATAACGCTGCACCACACAACATGACAAAACACAACACAACATAACACAACTCAACACGACATAGCATAATACTGCACCACACAACATAACACAACACAAAATAACATAACATAACATAACATAACATAATACTGCATCATAGAACATAACACATCTCAACACAACATGACATAATTCTGCTCTACACAACATAACAAAACACAACATAAAATGAGTGATGAGCTGGCCATTTTCCCACCTAAACTTAAAATACTTAAAGCTATATATTTCTGGCACAGAGCCAGGTCTTGAATTTCTGAGAGTTTGTGTTTATACACGACTGGTTAAACTATCCTATAATATTTCTCTTCATTGTCATCTCCTGACCGAGGCTCTGTCTTTAGAGCTGGAGTCGCTCCCTATAGGTGCTACACTGCAGCTACCCACTGCATCTTAGTAGGGTAACTAGGCTGGGTCAAATGCAGAGGACAAATTACACCGCTGGGTTTAATAAAATACCTCATGCATTTGTGTCCTCCTGTCAAACTGTCAATCATTTTAAAACTGTTTTAATTATGCAGTTAGTCAAACAGGCAGAGAGAGCAGGGAAATCCGCAGAGGATCTGAGTGAATAGGATCATTTTAAGTGTTTGTACAGCGCAAATAAATGTGTGCTGTCCCATCATGAGAGGAATTATTATCACAGGCTCTGAGCAGCCCGAAGGAGGGTCTGCCAACCCCAGTAACTTATCACTACAACCCTAAGTCTGACCGACCCGATTCGACCAATCAGCAGCTCAGTGCGATCTCCATCAGCAGCTCAGTGCGATCTCCAGCTGTTGAACGAGGTGAGCTTTGTTAGGGTTGGAGCACAAACCTACAGGACAGTAGATCTTCAGGAACGGGGCTGGGCAGCCCTGCATGGAGATATATAATTCCGGTTATCTACGGTTGAAATTTCAGATGAGATTTACCGACATTCCAATCGAAAGGCTCCAGAGAATAAAAAAAAAACCTTAGTTCCACCGTCTCCTTAACATACAAACATAAACCTGAGGGCCCTTCATTACCGCTATAATAAGCTGGGAGACGCTGAATCCCGCGACCGCGGCTTTCATAAGCCGATACGGTGACCGTGAGGCGGCTCAGAGCTGGAAACCCGAACAGCGTCTCTCGATATCACCTGCCTGGAGGGAAAGGAGAGCGGGGAACGCGTAAACGAGGCTGTCCATCACCGCTGGGCCCCGTGAGACAGGAGGCGCTATCGCCACTGCAGTTTCAATTACGCTCCTGTCCCGCATACACCGGTACAGCTGTGATTCACTGCTGCGCGGAAACACACTCTGGAGGTCAGGTGACGGAACGTGGGCGCGGGAGAGCGAAGGATACAGTGACGTCATCGGTGCCTCACGTTTACTCGACTTTTATCAGGCAGACGCCATTACGCAAAGCCACATGAAATCAGCGTAGCCCAACAGCTAAAATACCTACAGAACATGTGTCACATGATCTACAGTTCACAAAAAATGGCTGGAGTCACAGAACAATCCAATGGAGGTTCCTGATTGGCTGGATTCACAGGACACTCGGTGAAGAGAGGTTACTGATTCGCTAAATTCCTGTCGTGTGTTGAAGGGAGTGAATAAATAGCAATGCGCTGTATCGCTTTTTCGTCCAAAAGCTAAATTTAAAAATGACACAGGTACTGTCATTTGAGAGGAGACATTCTCCCAAGGTTCTGAGCAGGATCAAACACACTGGAGCCGAATCGACGGCACAGGCAGCGCATTACACAGAGTGTCTATCGCAGCACACACTCCTCTGCTCACTGACCTCAGAGTTAGCCTCGGGTCTCAGTTTTACACGGAGCCAAAAAGGCAGCTCTGATCTGAGAATCCGCGTCAGGGGACGTTTCCAGCCGGAACAAAAACCGAGTTTGAAAAGCAGCGACCTGTAGTGAAGCGTTCGGATCCACGGCTGTCACTGCACATCCCGGAGAGACCGTGTAACTGCTGACACAAGGGCAAAGAGCTCTAACTGCTGATCTGAACACAGCTCATCCACAAAACTGGACCTTAGCATCAGCGAAACGCTGCGCGGGATTAGCATCAGGGGGAAGCACAGGCCCCAATGTCACAGGAGGAGGAGACGAGACTTAATGAAGTCTTAAAGTCAAACATTATGTAACCTGCCCTTCAGTGCCGCTAATATTTATTTAATAATAAAAAAAACCTGAATAAGGCCTTCAGCGAAGAATCTGTCACGCCCCCGCTCACTGGAGTTTATGAGAGAACGTTAGCCGTCAAATCAGCGCGCTCGGATTCTGAGACCGGCCGTGACATGACCTAGATAAGCCAATCAAATATCAGCTAACAGAGCAAGGCAGCTCACTCTGTTCAGACTGGAAAAACAGTGATGATGATCAAGACGACAATGACAATTTCCTGCAATGAAAGCACACAACAACAGTCAAATAAAATTCATGACAACAGAAAATTACCCATAGTGCACAGGCTGTAATGAGTGATGTGACGTGTTGAAGTCACTAATTATTCATGGGGGAATTTCTATTTTTTTGTGGTCAATACTGCCTCACTGTAAGCTTGAAATTACAAGCAATATAATAAGACAATGACTCATGATTGGAGCAGAAAAATCAGAACTGCAATTTTACATTTATTTTCTGTTATTTTACATTTATTTGAGAGCATGATGGAGCTTCGCTGCCAATTAGCACATCAAGCAGATGCAATTAATTCCAGCAGTCATCTCAGTTTAATCGCTCAATTGGCCCTTAATCAGCCATTAAAGAAGAATGGCTGTTTTATGTTCCTGTTTGTGGGTGTTTATCACGTGCCTCTGTTGTGTATCAAACAGCCGGGCTATAAATTCAAATGTCGAGCGAGAACAGAATAAATTAGCCGTGAACTCTCCCTGATTCTTGATGGGAAAGCTTTATTTTATTCCCTCTAAACACAAAACAGGAACATTGAAGGTATATTTTTTCTCCTAAAGGAATAATTTCCCTAAATGGCCCCTGATAATGTACCTCTTAGGGTCTAAGCACCTATTCCAAACAACACTGCACACTGCAGAACCTGCTTCTCTCCGTCCATCTCAGGCTGCTGAATTTTGGCGCTTTTGTCCCCATGAGCGCTGCTCTGATGTAACACTTCTCCTGTGCTCTAAAAATAAATCGCACAATTTCTGACACAAATTAAATGCACAGGTATGCTGGGTTGCATTTGCGTTTACGTTTACCCTGTCTTCACACTATCAAAAATAACGCTTAAAAATAGCCCTGGAAAGTAGCAAAGCTAAAACAAACAAACAAAAAAAAAAAAAAAGAGAAATAACCAAGGAAGGATAATTTCGATTTCATTATGATTAATTTTAACCTTGCCGTACCGATGAGCACCTGTCATTCCTACATCTGAGCAGCGCTGCTTTCCGGTGTCTGACTTCACACCGTTTGTGTTTGTTTTACTTCGTCCACATTAATCATAACGGCACAATATCTTACTCTGCTGCACTGCTCAAACACCTAATTAATTAGTCCCTAATTGTACAAATATTCATGTATCTGTGCTAAGGATAATGATTGCTGAATTCAGAGAACATGCTGGGAAAGACACCTGGGCTGCGTCCGAATAGTCTTTTTTGCTTAGGAAAGTTCCTAACTCCTAGGAAACGATACGGAAGTATTAACATGACAGCCATGATAAGTGTGTTTGGATTCTTTAAATGCAAAGGAAAGGTGCTACAATGCTTCCTAATTTATCACCTGTAGCATGGGGTACACTGAACCATCCTTTTCGAAAAGAAAGGAGGAAGTGCTATCCCGCAATTCCGCGATGACCGTCCATCCGGCCAATCACGAGAACAAACAAACATGACGGGCAGGAGGTGGGTGATCGCTGTGCCTACGGTAAGTGCATTCGGATTCTCTTATTGGCACGGGTCTCTTCCTATGCTGTAAAAGAGTCCCCTTTACACCTTTCCTTTACCTCATGACGTTTTACACAGGTTAAAGAAAAGTGGTGAGGAATTAGACGATAGGATGTAATTTTTTAACTATTCGGACGCAGTCCTCAATTCAGTCTCGCGGGACGGTCACATGATGAGGACTGGACGGTCATGTGATCAGGGTGAGGTCCGGGCTTTCTGACTGAGATATGTAGAGACTCAGAGAGATCTGAGCTGATACAGGCTCATGACACCAGCACTGAAACAAGGAGTTTCATTTCACAGCTGCTTCATTTCATCAGGCTTCTGCTGTAGAACATCTTAATTGATGCATTTCCACGGTCGCTGAGCTTTCTTAATGAGTCGGTACCAATTAACTTAGGCTGGGATTCAATCAATATTCAACCTTGAGTCTGACTCACTGAAACATGCCTTAATTTGTTTGCGTACAACAGTCTGGAAATTTATTCAGTCTAATTTTCAAGAAGATGTTAACTGAGAATCAAACGGACAGGCAAATGCAGACCCACACACGTTACACATGCGAATGAAATCACACACACACACACACACACTCTCACAATCATATGCTCATGCGCTCATACACATGCAATAATCCATCCATACTGCTGCCATCCAATCAGAGAAGGCCAATACTAGAGGCTCAGTGATAAAAATGGCAATTAATGTCAGGACTGTGGCACAAATCAGGATGTCGATGGATGGGGAAACGTGGAACTGCGTTAGCAAACAGTAGAAAGGCCCCGACACTCAGATTTTTCCTCCTAGGATTACACACAGTTTGGAAAGGCAGAGTACCTTTGTGAGGGAATACCCAAGTGCTACATTTTTGAACTCTGACAAAGTTTGGGATTTTCTAACCAGCAGCTCAATAGTTTAGAAGTTCTCTGCTATTTGCCCTTGAGCAAAGCACATTTTTGGTGTTTTCTTGAACGCATGTCTTACCCTGCCCATCTCAGTACAGGTAAAAAAACCTTGCTAATCGCACTTAAGACCCCTCGGCTGCGTATGTAAGTTGAATTGGGTGTTATATTATTTCTGCAATCAGAATCCAACTATGTAATGAAGCCACGCGCTGATATATATAACCTTGGCGTGGCCATTTTTCATTATCACAATACGCCCCCTGGTGGCCAAAGTAAGTGTCGAAATTGGCTGGAATTCGATAGGTAAGTGAAGGATCCATAGACGTATAACCCACCCAAAAATGAGAAATCAATAAGCAAACCTGAAGGTGCTAGAGCGGTAACGTCGTTGAATTTAAAGATCGGCAGCATTTACGCTATTCGACCTAGTAAATGGTAAAAAATAATTCAAATCAAAAATGCATCTATTATGTGATGAAGGGTGATCCCATGTACCTTCAGTAAAAATTTGAGAATCCTAGCTGAAATAATAAAGAAGTTATGGCAATTTTTTATTTTTCACAATAAGCCCCCTGGTGGGCAAACTAACAGTCGAAATTGGCCGGAATTCAATAGGTTTGTGAAGCATCCGTAGATGTACCACCCACCCAAAAATGAGAAAGCTAGACGCAAACCTGAAGGCACTAGAGTGGTAACGTCATTGACAGGCAGACAGACGGACGGACGCCGCAGGGGACGACAATACCCCTCGGTCGACCGACGGCCAAGGAGTAAAAAAACCTTTAATGACAGTGTAGCCTAAAGAAAGAAGTCTCAGGGATAGAGGGTGGGATTTCAGAGAAGGGAGGGGTGTAGAATGACTAGGACAGACACCAGAACCCTCCGCCATAGATCTGACCTGACCTGCCTGTCATTGAGTGCATGTAACTGGAAACTGTGTTTACTTATATACCTGAAGTTTATGTTTGAGGACTATGGGCTCTAATTTCTTGGCGCAGTGCAGGGTGGCGCAGCGTGGCGTAGCCCACGCAGTGGTAATTTCGTCCAGTGCAGCCCACGCAGTGGTAATTTCGTGCGGTGCAACACCGTGCACAGCCACTTTGGCAATTTGGTAGACGGACGTGCACCGAGATGGGTGTGGCGGCGTAGTAGGGGGAGGTGTCACATATTCATCATGACGCAGTGACAATTTCGTGGATCAAGGCTCCGTCGAAATTGCACAGAGAGCTCGCCAGCTCCAACCTGGTTTACTTTCTGTGCAGTGGTAATTTGGCTGACCGGCGACAGTCTTTTTGCGTCACCAAACCTCACAGGCAGGTTTCCAGAATGTCAGGCACATTTCAATGCAATAAATAATTACAGCAACCACTATTTAATGTAACTATCTGAATCAGCACATAAATTATAGTATCTATATCGATTGTCCTGATGTCAGATCAAAGGCGGTTGGCACGCGTAATGGAAACTCGACCTGGCTTAATCAACGCAGCTGAATCTGTGATGCAAACTAAGGACTTCACATCTTTCTCAGCCAACCACAAACTGCCTCGGCATCAGGCAGTGCGTATCATGCTTGCGTTCTATGCTCAGTAAAGCCGCTTGCACACTGGACGCGAGACGAATTTTTCGCACGACTGATTACAGTCAAAGTCAATGCAAAGACGCGAATACACGCGTGTATTCGCGTCTTTGCATTGACTTGCGATGTACGCAGTGTCGTAAGTCGGACAGGGTCTTAATATATCTCCGTGTCCGACAGTGGATTATTGTTTTTAATTTCTTCAAATCTACTGAATCTTTTAGATATTAAACGTGTAAGTTTTGATCAGAGGGTTCAGTTCTTCAAGATGAGTACCGAGAATTTCAATCAATGTTTCTGTTTAAGCTCTGCTCAATAAAGTGAGTCGACATTGGCACGGGACTGTGCATTTATGACGAGTTTAGCGACTGTCGGACAGAGATCCTAAAATACTCCATGTCCGAAAGTCATAAAAGTTTTAATTTTTCGAGTATTCCAGCAATTATTTGACGTACAAACTTGGCTATGTTTGTGTTCGACCTTCACAAAGTGCAAATTGATAGCTATCGACATTTCTTGGTCTTTTTATTCGTGAGTTTTCTTCCGTTGAAGATATACAACAGTCTTTACTCGGTCTCTCTTTTGAAAATTAGTCAGATGGATCGAACAGATTCACGCTTTATTTCCACACCAGAGATAAAATAGTGCTTGTAGTCAGTGAGCAAATCAATTCCATGACCACTGACATTGTGAATTAAATATCACATGCACGATCAAGACTGTCCGACGCGAAACGCAAAATACTCCATGTCCGGCAGCCAGAAAAAAGTAGAAATATTGATATGAGAACAGATTTATAACGAAATAAAGAATAAAAATATATCACCAACAAACAGAACATCCAAAAAAGATGGCCCGCAAATAAATAAATCGCAGTGTTCACTAGATGTTCTGTTTGTTGTTAAAATGTTTCTTTTTTATTCTTTATTTCGTCATCAATCTGTTCTCATCGTCCTCTTTTTTTTTTTTTTTTTTTTTTTGGCTGTCAGACACGGAGTATTTCGCATTTAATGTCCGACAGGCATTGTACATTGTCCCGCACCAATGTCGACTCACTTTATTGAGCAGAGCTTAAACGGAAGCATTGATTGAAATTCTCGGTACTCATCTTGAAGAACTGAACCCTCTTATCAAAACATTCACGTTTAATATCTAAAAGATTCAGCAGATTTGAAGAGATTAAAAACAATAATCCACTGTCGGATACGGAGTTATATTGAAACCATCCGACTGTCGGACACGGCGATATATTAAAACCCTGTCCGACTTTCGGACAAGCAGACACTGCGTTCAACGTCGCGAAAAAATTAGTTTTCGTCCAGTGTCAAGCGGCTTAATACTACTATTATTGTCACTTAGGTTTTATCGTTTTTAGTGGGGGAAAGGAATACAGCCTGATTGCTATGATCTCGTACTGAGTTAAGATCACATATTGAAAATAAATGTGTAACGTATCTTGCATTGTTGTCCATGCATGTTAGGCCTAATCCCAAAATTTTAAGCAGCAACAGGGTGTAATAATAGGAACACGCTATCCATCGTTTCTCTTCCCAATGATGCAGGCAGAAGAAATAAATGAGCAACCGTCGTATTTCATTCCAACTTCATAAGTTTGAATGATCTGACGTAGTTTCGTTTTGAAATTCCATTCAAGTTCGCTATTGGTAATAATTCGCGAATGCCCTAGCTAGCCAGCTAACTCATATTTGTAATGCTTAATATAGACGCAAGCAGTGCAGAAAACATGCCTGAAGCAGCAAAGTAAAATGCAACATTAACGCATCATGCAGATATAGGACAGAGGCTTCTATATTCCAATTTTAAAGGTGAGGAGAGGAGCTCATTTGATTGGTGAAGATTTGACTGGGCTGTGTTAAACCCACTCAAGGCTACTCTCCTCCCTCTTTGCCACTTGCGCCGGTAGGAGGGACCGAGGCGGGACAGAGGAGTACTTGCGCCAGGCTGCAGCGGGCACGAAATCGCAAAATAAGCCTGGATACACCCCGTTGGTGCGGCGCTCCCCCCATTCGCCGCGCCTGCGCCTGGTCTACGAATTTAGAGCCCTATATGTCTATGTCATAAAAATAAAAAAGATGTCCTCCAAAAGGGGGTGGGATGTGTGGAGGTGGGTGAATATGACAAAATCAAGACCTTTTGCCCTTTTGCCCAAAAAACCCCCGTGGTAACAAAATTACCCCTGCTTCTCTATCAAAATCAGGCATTCTCTGGGGCACCCAAACAAGTTCTCCAAGGACCTCTCTCCCTCAAATAAACAAACGGACGAAGCAGTCTTACTCTCACACAGCAATAATACCTGAATCATACAGCAGGAAGGATTGGAGACAGCTGGCAGCAGGGCTGCATCTACATTTTAAAGCAGCTTTAATGGTCCAATTAATGGGCCCAAACACAGAGCGCTTTATTCATACTGTACCAACACAGTCTTTCAGCTAATCGCCAGTAAAATCAGTTTAAAGAAGGTGACTCATTATTTCATTAGAAGCAAGTTTTATCGCCACAAAAACCATGATTAACCTTGCACTACTGAGAACAAACAGGCTGATGTGAATTTTATGCGAACAAATGAAAACAAAAGACTTTTGCAGAGGAAGGTGAAGGACTATGAACATCTCTGCTGATCAATGATGGGGTCTAAAGTAATTCGGCTGGAACCACTTAGAGCTTATTCTCAGCGACCAAAATAAGAGGTCATTCTTTAACAACTGTAATGAATATTTATGGTACAGTTATATGACCGGACAGAGGACTTGGGGAAGACACCTGACTGACAGGCTTGAGCATTAATTTTCTAAATAAATATGTTGTTATAATGGAAATCATGCAATATGAGTGCCCCATTTTTGGATGTAGTGAATCTCTCATGTCTGACACACATCAGCACCTCATATCTACTGTTTAGTTTATTATCTGCACTTAAAGTAAATTAAAGACTGAGGACTGTATCCTGAGCCAATATACTGTCAGATGACTGGCGTTCTGTCTCCAGTTTAACAACAATAACAACAATAAAGTTCTGCTTATTGCAGTTTCTCAGTTTAGACAGCATTAAAGTCGTCATCATGCATACTTACACATGCGTACTGAAGTACACGGCTCTAGTCACCCCAGGACAGTGTTAGGATGGGGTTGGGAGGGTCGGGGGTGGGTGTAGCATGTGACTGGTACACAAACTCTCCGAAGCGTGTCGGCAAACATGTAGGAGACGGGGCAGGAAGTGACAGAGAGCTGACGGCCTCGCGTTTGAGCGGACAGGGAACAAACGCTAATCAGGCAGTGGTGCAGATGTGGGGATACTGTAAGAACAGGATGTTAGCTTTTCACTTTGACCTTTTCACCCCACCCACCAAAACACCTGTGCAAGCAAGAAGGCGAGTCCTCACTGGGTTTAACTCTTTACACTGCAAGATTACAAACGTGTGATTCGAATGTTTCTCAGCTGAACACTCATACAAAAATCTCACTATGAGTAATTATAACAGGTAAAAATCAAGGCGATCTAGAACACTGCATTAAAACTTTTAAAAATATAAACACATAAATAAATGAAATATTGCAATGGAAACCCACGTCTCACAGGGTCAGGAGAGAGGAATTCTGGGTTATTAAGGTTTGTGGACTCACTGGCTGGCCTCGCCGTCGGCCATTGTGAGACATAAGACAGCACCTGGCTCAGGTAACAGAGTACATGCGCACGCACACACACACACACACTCACATGCACACATGCACATGCACACACACACACACACACACACACACAAAGTGGAGCAGTGAGACTGAAACATGTGCTTATGTTCAGCGCATGAGCGGGGATACCAAACATAGATATCTGAATAAATGGGCCGGACAGAAGCAGCTGGGAGGAGCAGACAGAAGCCCCTCCCCCCCATAAAAAGAAAAAGAACAGGAAGATAAACTCGTCTACAGGCAACAGGAAAGGAGTCAAACGCCTGTTTTTAGCAGATTAACCCACTTTCAAAAAACCTGCATGTCCGCCCTCATTTTGGTGTAAACATGGCTTGACTGGCAGGTCTCTGTGATCTGTTCGCTGTAGACTGAAGGAGATGGTTGCAGAAAGACACAGCATGCAGACACTCCTCTGGTAAAACAAGTGACGAGAAACAGAGTTAACTGCAGCAGCGAGACCCGCGCAGTGGCTTCGCCAAGGGGGGGCCAGGAGGGGCACGTGCCCCCCCTCAGACATCTCGTGCCCCCCCATGTGCCCCCCCATTTAAGGTATGTAAAGAAATAAATAAAGCGCATGTCACTGGCCCCCCCCCTCCTCCCCGGTCAACAACATTAAACGCGATCCCCCCCCGGAGACTCTTTAGGGGGTTCTGGGTTGAGGAGGGAGCAGGTTTCTGTAAATCTGGGGTGGAACATAACCTCAGCTACGAGAATCCTTCAGAACAAAGACATCAGGCCTAGTGATACACACACGCACACATACAGACACACACACATACACACACACGCAGACACAGCACACAAACACACACATGCAGACACTCACACACACACACACACACACACATACACACAAACACAAATACACACGCGCACACACACACACACACACACACACTCACATACACACAAACACAAATACACACGCTCACAGATACATGTAAAGACACACACACACACACACACATACGCACACGCACACGCACACACACACACACACACACACACACACACACACCTTCTCATCTGCTGGTATCTGCAGCTTCATTGCAGAAGCACGGTCTCCAAACATCTGGATACACAAATTAATTCTCTGGTGCAAACAGTCTTTAACACAACTCAGATATCACAAAATCATGACTTAATACACTCCAGGAGGTGTTTCCTGTTCAAGAACTGCTCTCACACCTGGCAGCCATCACATTACACCAGGTTAGCAGGTGCTCTATTCTAACCGGCTGACGGCAGAGCAGAACAGAGCTTGTCTGACTTACAGGGACACCGAGTTCTCCGATCAGTGCGTGTAGCGTCACTCCAAATCTGCACAAAAACAGGTCAGTGGAGAAGGTTCTTCAGTGAGTCCAAAACTCACTCAAGGTTCACTGACGCTCAAAGAAAGTTCTGGCAGGGAGTCCAGTCTTTCACAGCAGACTGAAACCAGGATCTCCACAGAAGGACACACACACATACAGGATCTCCACAGAAGGACACACACACACACAGGATCTCCACAGAAGGACACACACACAGGATCTCCACAGAAGGACACACACTCGTATAAAAGAGCAGCATCACTGATTGAGGAGCTGGGCTGCAGCAGGGAATTCTGGGCTCGCACAGAGTATATCGCTCTGCGTCTCATTTTGCTCCTGTCCTCCCTAGCAGGGTCACCCCAGAATCATCTCTGCCCTTCACCCCAAAAGCGATGGGTCTGGTCCACAGGACTAACACTGGACCAAAGGTCCTGCCTGCTGGATCCAGGTTCTGCCAAAGGTTTCTTCCTAATGGAGTGTTGATTCTCGCCACTGTGGCCTTCTGCTCGCTCCTTGGTGGTTTATGTCCTGTTCTGTGTGAAGTACTTTAACTCAATCAGAATTATGAAAAGCGCTAAACAAATAAAATGAAATGAAACTGAATTATAGTAAACTCACGGTCTGCAGCACAATCACAGAGCACAACCTTCTCCTGCGACCCGAACGACAGATTAAATTACAGCCTGTGTCTCGGCTCACCGGGCTACAGGTCGGCCTTGACAACCCACTCATTACGGCACTGCAGTTTACTGCGCCGCGTGGGTCTCGCTGCTAATCAGCGTTCTGTAATCACATTAGCGCTCACCTTCGCTTGTCTGTGTGAGCCCGAGAGGATCCTGGGTAACAGTTCCACGGGCCACACATTCGCCACTGCGATAGCACTCCCTCACCTCTTACCCACAATGCATTTGGAGTTTGGTGAAGACTTGACTGGGATGAACACAAATATAATCACAAATACCCTGATTAATAACACACCAATGCAAACTGCAGCGCTGTGGAACTACACAAAATGCAACAAATATGGTCATTAATACAGTCTGTGAGTTACTTTTACTCAACTTTTTTATCGAGTCATATTAAGTTGGTTCATTTTAAGTTGTGATAACTAGCAATTTAGTGAAACTGAAATCGGTTTGCTGGTGTAATAGACAGTGAATATTTGACAGATTTTATCTTTCATATTTTTGAAGTGGAACATTAGAGGAGGTGTGATAAAGATAATCAGATATTAATAAGTTAAGCCTCATTATTCCTAAATGTAACAGAAACACAGGCCATCAGGTCACAGGTAAAAATACAGAGCGGCGCCAAATTCCTGCTCCTCAGGGACCTAATTGTGCACCTGAAAAGCATAATAATATTTTATTCAGGCACTGATAACCACCCTTCATCAGCACTAAAGGAACAGATGAATTATGGGCTTTGCCGGCCGGGGGTATAATTTCATGCACCTACAGGGTACCGCGACAGTGACTAATGGCTTCAAAAGCAAGTCTTCAGCACAGTTTTTCTAAGATTCTACATCAACTGAGAGTCACTTTTTTGCCTATTTAGCTCATCATCTTGGACATGGGAACATGAAGAGTATATGATGAAGACAACGGACTATTCAGCACAACTAGAACATTTGAACATTGGAACCCATTAGGGGTACAGCTCATTCAGCCCATTGAGAACATTAGAACACATAATGAAAAGAACAGACCATTTAATCCATCAAGAAGGTAAGAATATGAGAGAACATAATGAAGGGAAGAGACTATTTGGCATTTCTAGAACATGGGAACATAAGTACATGATGAGGAGAACAGTCTAATTTATCTAGAACATGAGTATGAGAGAACATAACGCAGAGAGGAGACTATTTGGCGTTTCTAGAACATAAGAGTATAAGAGTGTATAATGAGTGGAACAGGTTCTTCAGCTGATGTAGTACATTAGTATGCATAATGAGTAAAACAGGCCATTAAACTCATACAGGCTTGAAATTTACTTGCAAACAAAACAGTTTCACAGCAGGAGGCTTTAACACAGCGCAGCTCGCTGACTCCTCTATCTGACCGCCAGATCCGGTCCGCACGGCGAGCTGCCAACTCTCTGTGTAAAATAAATAAGTAAATAAGAGAATAAATAAAAACGTCCTGATGTTACGGCACTCAAACCGCTATCTCTGCGCTCTAATGCCCGAATGGGCTGCTAACCCGGAACAGAACGGGCAGTACTCCTGGCTGCACCAAAATGGTGTAATAAATACATAAATAAGGCAATAAGCAAACAGGCGGCGGTCTGTAACGTGTTTGGCGAGCGGCTGAAGTCGCGGGTGTGTTGTGTGTTTGGCAGCCGTGTTTAGCTTGTACTCTCCTGACTTTGCAATCACCAGCTGTCTTCCCATAACCCTCAGCACACTCACAGCTACAAACACCCGACACACACACACACACACACACACACACACACATGCACACTCACACACAAACACACACTCACACACACACATGCACACACACACTCTCACACACACACACACACACACACACACACACACACACACACACACACACACACTCTCTCACACACACACACACACACACACACACACAAAGTGGAACACAGATAAATTTTCAGCCTTCTCCTTTTCTGTGTCACACCCGTAATTGGGTCATAGATTCTGAGTTATTTTAAACTTTATGGCTCGGTGTGGTCAGAGGGTGGCTGTATGGCCAATGAGACAGCAGGAGACTGAAAGACCATAGCACACTGTGGCCAACCAGACAGCAGGACACTCGTAGGTCAGCACACTGATTGGCAAATTAGACAGCAGTTAGACTGAGGGGCCAGAACACTGATCAGCCAATGAGACAGCAGGATACAGGAAGGCCAGAGTGCTTAGTAGCCAGTCCAGAGGATTTTGGATTAACATTCCCTCACTGCCCCGCAAACTCCAGTGGCTGCCAGAGCTATTTGAACTTATAAAACCTTTAATCCCAACAATTAGAAGTCACCATTAAGTCCATTCTAAACTATAATGAAGCAATGATTAAATTACTCTGTTTTGAATGGAAAACTTAATTTATAAAATTTACTGGCGCATAACTGATCACTCTGTAGCTATCACATTTTTTTCAGAGCCACACAGAAGCCTGTGACTAAATCTTCATTCATATTCATCTCCTCCTGATGACGTGTTCAGGGTGAACGTCCTGCAACCAATCAGTTCTGCAGTCAAACACGCCCATCTTTACGAGCCAATGAGCAGCTCCCATTGGGGTGTGTGAAACAGTGAGCAGAGGCGCGGTGGACCAATCACACTGCAGGACACTGGCAGGGCAGATGATGAGACATACACATCATTTGTCAGAATTGAATACACCGAAGAACTGCAGGTGAGACAGACAAACGGATAAAGACAAACGGACAGAGAGATTTTCACACCCGGCAGAGACTGAAGGACATCTATCACATCACTATCAGAGCTCAGACTGACCTTGATCACATGACAGACACTACAGCACCCGCCCCTGGTCACCTGTAATTAAGACCGACTGACACTGCATGAACGACTTCATGATTTCAGATGTGTAACCGCGCCTGGTGTCACAGGTGTGACTGAGGTGAAAGGATTTCGCACTCGGAGATCGCAACATTCAGTATTTCCAGAACTTTTTTCCTCTGAAGACAGAGCGATGATATGGGAGGTTCGTCCGCTACAGAGGCGTTTTTATTAAACCGGTTTTAACACTTTCTGAAGGCAAAACAATCTGCGACCATTGTGGCGAAGCGCGGAACAGAGGCAGGAGCGAGATGGGACGCCCACACGGTAAAAAGCCGCCGCGAAATGGTAGACTCGGCAAAGCACAAAACTTCACACTTCCCCGGCTACCTCATATGACTATGAAATATTAATCATATTCAAATATGATGACAATCTAATCTCAAATCAGCCCACTAATGACACCACAAACAGAACCCGCAAACGATCTCTTTACAATGAATGCAAACAGCATTAATCCTTTGCTTGTCGTTCATTTTACTTTTTTTCATTGGGAAATAAATGCTTAAAATTTTTTTCAGAGACTTTCAGATTTTTTCACAAAAGGACGTTATATGGTAAATTACCATAATCATTATTAAAAGGTGACACCGAATTCACTCAAAAAACAGTCAGAGAAATATATTTATAAAAATGTATCCAGCAGCACAACAGATGTATGCTAATACCTGAGCACAAGAAAGACTGGAGGCAACGCCATCTGGAGTTTAGATTTCAAACTTAAAATCACTCCAGCACAAGAAGCATTAACTCCACCCCCCTCCAACTCCTGTGGAGTTTTGCTCCGAAAAAAGGCCGCCTTTCCAGCATTACAGCGCACGGAACGCATGAAATATTGGGTGTGACATTTTGCAGGAGGCACTGTCCCAGTATCCCTGGCACTTCTGTTAATAGAATGTGCCGGAAGGTGGATTTCTCCTGAAAACAGACAGGGTCACCTCTTCAGTCCAGGCGGCCCTTAATCGCCGTGTTTCTCTTGATTGAAGAGAACACAGCGCAGATCCCGGCTGCGTTAATGTGAAACGCCGTGTCTAATCCCTGGGGAACGAGACGTTACCTGCTGTCTGGGGCTCAGACGGACGGGGCGAAGGCCAGCGGTGCGCTGCTCAGCGCTGGAACAGGAGCAGACATTAATATTCCGCGCGCTCACCTGGCAGTGCGGAGTCTGTTCCTCCTGCTCAAGGTGATGTGCCAACATTAGCACTCGGCAGAACTCGCAGTTTATCATCAGGATGGTCCAAAAAAAATTAAGCGCACTATTTCTGGAGTGTGTACATTCTGCACGTCGCGCATAATTTTCTCTTGTACCCTGGAGAGCCCATATGGCGTGCGAAATAATATGGAAGAGAGGATAAAATGGTATTAAATTCGAGTATCTCGTTCTGACTGAGATAGTGAACTCACCCACCGACCCCCAACATCAGAGTGAAGAAACACATTATTACTGAATTAGGAGGGATGATTACATGCAGGCCGGACGCAATCAGCCAGAGATGAACACATGCAGTTTATTACCAGTTCATTACTAGATCCAGCTCTGCAGTACACCGACGCCCTCAGTTTCATTAGTTTTAGATGTTTTTGCACCGGGATTTTGTACATCCTGACTGCTCTTATTGTTATTATATTTCCTCTCTCATTTTGGGTAATGAATCGAAACCAGTGGCCCCTCATGGTATGAGAATGTTATTTCCTTAAAATCTGGGTGATTAAAGTATGTAATTTGGATATTAATAAAAAACTAAAATCACCTGTTCTTACCTTGGATTGTGGATTTCTAACCGTGTATTGCTGGCATATGAGGGACAGGTGTAGTGTGTGTGCTGATGGAGAGAATAAGTGGTATGTGATGTACAAGTGTGGTCTGTTTGTTGACAGGTCGTATTGCTGGTATATGAGGGAATAATGTATATGTGCTGACAGAGGGCATTACTTGTACAGTATATGAGGTACAAGTGTGGTATGTGTGTTGACAGATAGCACAGTATTACTGGTATATGAGGTAGAGATGTGGTTTGTTTGTTGACGGGCGGCATTGCTGGTATATGAGACATAAATATGGTATGTATGTTGACAGATGATACTGCTGGTATAGTACAGGAGAGGTATGTGTGTTGACAGAGGGCATATGCTGGTATATGAGATGTACACAGTATGTGATATGCGTGTTAACAGAGGGTATTGCTGGTATATGCTGGTATAGGAGATACACACAGCATGTGATATGTGTGTTGACAGATAGCATGGCAGGTATGTGAGGTAGAGATGGGGTATTTGTGTACACAGATGGCATTACAGATATAAGAGAGACAGATGTGGCATGCATGTTGATGGATTGTATTGCTGGTATATGAGAGAGAGAGATGTGGTATATGTGATGATGGAGGGCATTGCTGGTATATGAGAGACAGATGTGGTCTATGTGATAATGGAGGGTATTGTTGGCATTTTAGAAACAGATGTGGTGTGTATGTGGATGGTATTTGACAGAGGGATGTTCTACATGCAATGACAGAGGGTATTGCTGATATAGGAGACATAGATGTGGTATGTATGTTGACAGGACGTATTGCTGGTATATGAGAGAGATGCAGTATGTATGCAGACAGATTGGTATGAGACACGGATGCGGTATATATTTTGACTGATGATATTGCCGGTATGAGACACGGATGCGGTATGTATGTTGACGGATGGTATTGCTGGTATACAGTATGAGAGAGATTCTGCCTGAGGCTGGCAAAGAGAGGGTAATAAAATGAAAGTCTGTAAATAATGGTGAAGCCCAACATGTTTATGATACACAGAATCTCCAGCTGACAGCTTTTAGTACTGTGAGAGGCAACTCCGCAGATTTATTTTTTTAGTGTGTGTTTGCAAGCAGCCATTTTCTCTTTTTTTAGCTGTCAGCTCTTGCTGGAACTGTAGCAAAGATGAGGTCCGGGAAGGCAGCTAGGTGTCTCTGGTGTGTGTGCCGACCTTTCACTAATTGATAAGGTTTTCTTTGGCAGAGCTCTGAACTACACTACTTTCACTCCTGCAGTACAGTCAGTACTGAGTGCAGGACTGTTCGATATTTGCAGTCCGTGGCTGCAGCTGCTGCTCAGACAGATGCAAATACAAGGCCTGGTACAGGAAACTCTGTAATTAAACCTACAGTCGGAAAGGAGCGAGAGAGAGAGAGAGAGAGAGAGAGATATTGATCATAAACACCACTGCCTCCCCCACTCTACTCCTTTTCTCCCTCCTGTTGTCCCTCCCTCCCAGCTCCTTCACAAATATAGTTCACCAGGCAGTACGCAGAGACACATGAGCTTCAGTATGACTTCTTGCAAAGTAAAGAAACACTGGTGATAACAAAAAAGTAAACAATAACCACCTACAAGTTCCAAGACACATACCCTACCATCTCAAAGTCATTGTAATTGTGCTTGGTAATTGAGAAATGAAAAGTAAATGAGGCTGACGAACTAATGTTATCTAAAAGACATTACCATTAGCCACTGAGCCTAGAAACTGTAGCTGCACATATTACAAAAATACCAAGCCACAAATAACATTTAACTTTTTTTACATTATTGGAGTGCACAAGATGAGAGCCTTGGCTCTGGTGATAACTACACGTCAGTTCCAAAAACTGAACAAGGGAATCAGATAGACTACTAGAAGATAAGCTAGTTTGCATCCCTGGACTCTAGCTACAGTAAAGTCCACTTATCAGCTGCTAGCTACCTGCCTTCATGTCAACTATGACTTTCATCGCCCTACTAAGCTAGACCTCGCAAGGCTATGATGCTACGCTCAGCTATCAAACACATGAAGGCACCGCTTATTAGAGCTACAGTTTCTAACTATTACACGGCCCCGACCATTCTGCTACTGATGGATTTCTTTTACTGTATTACAGGTATAGCCCAGTCACTGTAAATGTGGGTGCAGACCAGTGCTACAGTGCTAATTAATAAGCATGCTAACAAGCTACTTACCAAAACAATGCCTCGAGATGTTCCAAAAACGTATGCCTGGTTTTTGCAGGTTGCAATAATTAAAACCAAACTCCACTGCCTTCTTGGTGGACAGCATTTCTGCGAGTGTCTTTGCTCTTTTTTCTGTGAGTATAACAGTTATGCGGTTGTTCAGAATGGAGGACCTGGAAGTGTAAATGGAGAGATTTCGAATCTCTGGAATTTCACCGCCCGGGTCTGCCATACTGATCCAAAATTACTCTCAGACTACTCCAGTCACTGATCGCTGAAAGGGTTTTATGACACTTTTACCACATAAAACAAAAAAAGTTACCAACTGCCGCTTTAACCTCCTTCAGGAACTGTGCATTGGCACATAGGTCTAGACCTTGGAAGAGAGCATGCTGAAAGAAGAGGGGCTGATTGACACTGCTTTAGGGTCTCCTCCTGGCCCTGATTGGTTAATTTTGCTCGGGCATCGTGGATTCTTGCAAATGCCATAAGAAGCACTGGGAGGAGCCAAATGTACCTGAATCTTTTTACAAAATACCTGTCTCATGTACTACCGTCAGTATAGAGCGACATTTTCAGCAAATCTAAATAAGGCTATTTTTATTAAAGTTGCCTCCTGCAGCTTTAAAACTATGAGTTGGCATGAAATTGTTGAAGGAATCAGCACTTCTTGTGCTAGGTCAGATCTAACTCCGCCCACTGTTCCTTTGATTGGTTGCTTGAGGTTTCAGTCATTGAACTTCATTCTGACCTGACTCCACCCCTTTAACAATTGGAATGAGGCTGTGGGTGGAGCCAGAACAGAACCAGCTCCACCTCTGGATCTTTGTTTCCAGAGTGAGAAAAACTCAAAGATACAGAGCCAGTTCTGGGAAATAAACTGGAATAGACCAGACCGAACCGGATTAAGCGGACTGGTGCTGAAGCGGACAGATTGAGCAGCCCTTCAGACACAAGATGGCTGCTGGCTTTTTTTTTTTTTTTCTCGTCAGCAGTGCAACAGAAGGGACACTTTGGCACCAAAGAGACACACAGAAACCAGCGTAACAAGGATGTACAGAAGAACACAGCACAGAACTGAGCCCAAAATCCTGCCTGACCTGCTGTACTCATCATATATCCGCTTCTCCTGGAGAAATCTATACCGACAGCGGAATTTAAGGGCCATCTGTGTCTCTCTCCGCACAGATGAGACCGAGAATTCACCTCAGTCCTTGTGCAGACCAGGATACGTCATGAAAGACACAGTGTTAGCAGTTTCTTTCCCTAAAGAAGAGCGCAGTGAGATCGTTAAGTCCACTCAAAAGCCTGCAAACCCAGACACAGGCCGTGATGCTAAATTAGTGCTGCTAGTCTCACACTGATGGCTGGCTGGCAGAAATTATAGGAGGCAATAAAAAGTGTCTTTCAATAATAAGTAGTCTTGACCTGATTTCAATCATTTTCCTTGATTAAAAAGTTTTCCAGTGATTAGAAAAATATCCATTAGCAGTTAAACACACAGCTTCCTTCTCAATGCTATGTTGTGGTGATTAAATAGTAAATTCAATTCAGAAAAAAAAGTTTCAAACACTTCTCAAAAAAAAAAAAACCCTGTTAACTTTTGCATTTAGCATATCCTGCAATTCAGGCTGTCTGAGCTGCACTTCTTGTTTGTTTAAAGAAAGAAAACAAAAGCAGCAAGTGTTAGGAATTGAATAACACTGATTGAATTGTAATTTTGAGTTGAAATGATGCGTTTTATTTCTCATCTCACCGTAACGAGGAGAACTGGCCAGAGCTGATAGTGGTGAGTGGTGTTCAGAGTTAGCGATGTTCATTTACATATATCTCTGAAAGCAGGTAAGGACCGATCGTTAGTTAAGAGGACGGTTCCGTCACCGATCTCTCCACTGTTCGAGTTCTCTCAAGCGCAGTCTGTGTTTCCCTGCCCAAACCCAGCCCGAATCACCATAACGGCAAATGGACTGGAAAAAACCACAGCGGCTTTCGTGCCAAACGGTCTGTAGCTCTCTGGACGAGGGCCGCCATTTCTCTCTGCGTTTGGCAAAGGCTCGGCCCCACCGGGCCTCCAGGTTTAATAAAGGTCATCAGCCTGATTTAATTAGTGCCACTTTCAATAAAATCTCTCGAAAACTCATACATGCCTCACTGTTAAATCACCACAGCTTTCAAACTTAAACGCAGCCTCTTTTAAAATCACCAGTACTGTTAACAACAAACACACGCCCTTCAAAAATCACCACTGCTCTTATACCCAAACACACCCGCTTTTAAAATCACACCTCTTAAAAACCCGAAAACACCCACTTTCAAAACCCAACTGCCCTTAAACTCAATCACATTCGCTCTTAAAATCATTACTGGTCCAAAACTCAAACATGTCCCAATGTTAAAATCTGCCAGCAGACTCTAACCAGTGCTTGAGATGCACAGTGTTATTTGCTTTGACTGTGAGTGGTTTTAATATTTTGGCTCATCGATTAGTGTATAATTTAGATGTTAGAACTGGACGCAGCTCATATCTACCAGCTTCATAAATCCCATTGGGAGGTGCAAGATGCCAATTCCCGAAGGCTCCAGAGTTTGTCTGCTGACTGCAATGGGCCAATCAGCTTCAAGGCACCACTGGCTGAATAAGATGCAATACTTCTGGCAACCACTGGGGGCTGTGAGAAACTTGAGTAACATCAGACTGTAATGGTCAATAAACTCTCACAGAATACACATGCCCAAAACACATGACCTGGCTCAGTCGACTACCATCAAAACTTGCAAAAATGTCCTAAATAGCTTCTTAAATGGCTGGAACTGAAATTCTAAAAGTCTGTTTTCTAAGGCGAAGCTGCCGAAGCTTGTTCCTGGAGATATTCCATCCTGTCAGGTTTTTATCTCAGGCCTGATTCTTCTAATGAGCAGGCCCAGGAGATTGCCAGATGTTGAATGAGATGTGTTCTGTTAGGGGTGGAGAGAGGAACTACAGGATGTTAAACTCCAGGATCAGGGTTTGGCAGCCCAGCCTTAGAGGATGGACAAATCTCATTCAGGTGTTGGTCCACAGTCTCCAACAATACTGCAGCTGATTGGCTAGAATCCTTTTAAACTGGGAGGTCATAAATGTGCGACAAGAATCTTCTGAACTGTACTGTCCACTGTAAGGCTGAGGCAACTGTCACTGCTGGTGATTACAAGCCTTAGAGATTTAAAGCCCAGACTTAGATTTCTTACAAGAGAGAAAATTCAGGAAACGCCTCCTCACTCAAAGGTTAAACCCTGCGATTGGAGCTCGGAGTATCAATCTCTGCTGCCGCAGGTTCGTCAGTATCGATGCCTCGCATCCTTCCCCGGCAAATGCCAGGGTCAGCATTAACATGTGTCAGCGCCACCTCCTCTAATGGATGTCGATATCATTCCGGCTGCGTCCCTGCAAATTCCTCGGCCTCCGATCGATGTGGACCCTTTGTCCGAACGAGCTGCCACCCCCGGGAGAGACTTAAGGGTGTCAGGGTGTCCTTAACGCTACATTAGCACCCAGCTGTCCTAACCGACCGGGATGAGATGCATAAATGTGGTTCATAAGTATTTGGACAATCGCTAGGTAAAAAATGAGCTCCAATTCCTTGGTAGACAAACAGCCAATACAAATGTAAACTCATTCAAATTACTGAAGCTCACAGTCTGGACTAACACCTCAAATTCATGCTTTCATTTTAGTTAGCGAGAACAATCGGGTCCCTGTCCTAAGATTTATGGAGAGTCACATAAATTGAGCTCCCATACAGTTTTCTGTTGAATGTATGTGGCTGAGCTATAGCTCAGTCAGGCCCAGCTCCAGTCCTGGAGGGCTGGAGTCTGCTGGATTAGGTGCATTCCAACATTCGCAATAAAATTCAAGTCATTGATTGGCTGAAGAGGCCCTCACCTCATTCTCAAGGCCTTCACAGGCTGCGGACCGAAAGGAAACAGAGAATAATGCAAACACAGCAGATCACAAGGACTGGAGTTCGACATCTCGCTGTCCTCGGATTCTGAACCGATGCACCTACACTGCTTATCGATAAGCACCGAATGACACACAAACCTCACACACTCAAAACTAAGGTTTGGGTTTTTATTTTTGAGACAGGCACAATCAGTGGTGACTTAAGGGCATGAGTGAGGACCCCTGCTAGTCAGGAAGTGATTCCAAATGCAAGAAATGCTGGAAAGACAAAGCAAGCAATGAGGTAACCAGCCAAAAAGCTACATTGTGCTACAGTAAGACAAACACTTGAAAGAAACTTGACAGTGTCTTAACTGACAGAACAAAAGCTAAGACAGGAGCGTTGGAGAATGTTTGGAGAGCCCTGTCACAAGGCATTATGTTACTTTACTAGACAGGAAACAGAATAAAACTAAAATCAGAAAAGCGCTAACATTGCCGGTGTTTTGTTATTATCAGGGATAAGCTGTTCTCCTGTTGCTGGTACAGCCTGGGATTGGGGAGAGCGCACAAAGGCTGTCTCACAGATGACTCAGCCCGTGTATTGCCCAGGTCAGCGTCTAAAGGACCAACTAATCCGCTGTTTAAATTTGGATTGAATTCTGTGCGCCTCAGTATACAACCGACAGCACTTCAGGGCCCAAATAAAAACCACCAATGTTCAAAAAGAAATTAAATAGCCCTGAAAATGTTACTGAAGTTGCTGTACACAGGGAGGCGGAAAGATGGACAGTCAGGCAGCACGCTGTGCTTGTCAAAGGAATGGGTCCTGCCAGAACCAAACCCCGGCCAGGCCCAGGATAAACTGTGGGGTTCCAGTAACACTGTGCATAGATGCCCAAATCTTCTCCAGGGGCTGGACGGTTCATCACGGACCTTCATGGTTCACGTTGTATGGTGTTTATTCAGCATGACATCATAATGGGATGCATTGTCCTTGTTACCATGGATACTGTGTGCAAATTTAAACCCCGAGTCGGTTGGCTAATAAGATGTTTTAGAAAAAACATGATCACACCGCCAGCAAGCTGCTGTACTTGCATGCGTTTGTGATGGCGACTGAGACATTGGGGGGGTCTCGAGATTTGTGTCGTTTCAATCAGCGGCCAATTTACGCCTCGGAAACCAGGTGCACAGAGTCTCCAGCCAATCAATGGCTTAACTGCATCAGCAGTGCAGAGAGAAAATGAAATCCAGCAGACACCCCCAATTCAGCTGGTGGATGAGCTGAGCAACCCATTGCACTACCCTCAACAGCAGAGAATTCATTACAGTTACCCTCAACAGCAGAGAATACATTACAGTTACCCTCAACAGCAGAGAATACATTACAGTTACCCTCAACAGCAGAGAATACATTACACTACCCTCAACAGCAGAGAATACATTACAGTTACCCTCAACAGCAGAGAATACATTACAGATACCCTCAACAGCAGAGAATACATTACAGTTACCCTCAACAGCAGATAATACATTACAGTTACCCTCAACAGCAGAGAATACATTACAGTTACCCTCAACAGGAGAGAAAACATTACACTACCCTCAACAGCAGAGAATACATTACAGTTACCCTCAACAGCAGAGAATACATTACAGTTACCCTCAACAGCAGAGAATACAGATACCCTCAACAGCAGAGAATACATTACAGTTACCCTCAACAGCAGATAATACATTACAGTTACCCTCAACAGCAGAGAATTCATTACAGTTACCCTCAACAGCAGAGAATACATTACAGTTACCCTCAACAGGAGAGAATGCATTACAGTTACCCTCAACAGCAGAGAATTCATTACAGTTACCCTCAACAGCAGAGAATACATTACAGTTACCCTCAACAGCAGAGAATACATTACAGTTACCCTCAACAGCAGAGAATACATTACAGTTACCCTCAACAGCAGAGAATACATTACAGTTACCCTCAACAGCAGAGAATACATTACAGTTACAGCAGAGAATACATACCCCTCAACAGCAGAGAATACATTACAGTTAACCAGAGAATACATCAACAGCAGAGCAGAGAATACATTACAGTTACCCTCAACAGCAGAGAATACAGAGAGAATACATTACAGTTACCCTCAACAGCAGAGAATACATTACAGTTACCCTCAACAGCAGAGAATTACATTACAGTTACCCTCAACAGCAGAGAATACATTACAGTTACCCTCAACAGCAGAGAATACATTACAGTTACCCTCAACAGCAGAGAATACATTACAGTTACCCAACAACAGAGAAATACATTACAGCAGAGAATACATTACACTTACCCTCAACAGCAGAGAATCACAGCAGAGAATACATTACAGTTACCCTCAACAGCAGAGAATACATTACAGTTACCCTCAACAGCAGAGAATACATTACACTTACCCTCAACAGCAGAGAATACATTACACTACCCTCAACAGCAGAGAATACATTACAGTTACCCTCAACAGCAGAGAATACATTACAGTTACCCTCAACAGCAGAGAATACATTACAGTTACCCTCAACAGCAGAGAATACATTACAGTTACCCTCAACAGCAGAGAATACATTACAGTTACCCTCAACAGCAGAGAATACATTACAGTTACCCTCAACAGCAGAGAATACATTACAGTTACCCTCAACAGCAGAGAATACATTTCAGTTACCCTCAACAGCAGAGAATACATTACAGTTACCCTCAACAGCAGAGAATACATTACAGTTACCCACAACAGCAGAGAATACATTACAGTTACCCTCAACAGCAGAGAATACATTACAGTTACCCTCAACAGCAGAGAATACATTTCAGTTACCCAGCCAATGTTTTGAGTTACCCAGCGAATGCTTTGCCACAGCACAATCTCCCTGGAGCAGTGCGGGGCTGAGGGTCCTGCTCAAGGGACCTACAGGCGATCTCAGCTTATTGTGGCTCCTTATTGTGGAACTCGAACCAACAACCTTCCAGGTCTCACTGAAATGCCTGTGCTACAGCGCCCCTAGAATTAACAGATCAATGCACTTTTGGCCTAAATCACAGTAATTTTCTCATTACTTGTCCACAAAACGATGATGTGTTGAACCACAATGACAGGTAGAATTTGGAGTATGCCCACGCCACAGCTCTACACAGGCTCGCTCTTAATCCTGTTAAATTTGCATGTAAACAGCATAATTTTTTGGGAAAATACGTAAAATCTGCTTTTGTCAGTCCCTGCCTTTAACAAATTGACTGGCCAACTCACTGAGAAAGAAAAATTGATTCAGACAGACAGACAGACAAACAGACAGACAGATGGACAGGCAGTCAGAAAGTTTTCCTCATTACCTCCGCCAAGGAAGGAGGTTATGTTCCCACCCATTTGTTTGTCTGTCTGTAAACAGGATAACTCAAAAAGTTATGAACAGATTGGCACAAAATTTGGTAGGATGATAGGTGGTAGTCCAAGGATGAGTTGATTCAATTTTAGAAGTGATCCGGAACAGTTTCTGGATTCTAGATCCGGAAGAACCAACAATACTGACATATGGCGTGGTGGAGGTATGCGCTCTACCAAGTGCCCCTTTAGTGCTGTAGTGATACAAATGTTAGGGAAAAATGAATGTAATGTAGAGCAGTGGAAGTCAGACTATAATAGACTGGCTCAGTTTGCAGGGGGGCCTGTTTGTGTTTAGCCAGACAGGCAGCTGTAGAGTCACGGGTTTGAGCCCTTTTGGGGTTTGGGATTCTGAGTCGCATCTGGGGAGACGAAGTTGGGAAGAAACCACGTCTCAGCTCTGAGGAAGTACATTCAAATTCTTCAGGAAATTCGTACCATTCAGAGTTCCCGTGTGGAAAATCCGCATTGCACCCGGGGACCGCTCAAAATCCTGATTACACAGGTGTGACGACCATGACAAGCTCCAAGACGAGAAACATAAAATAATGCCATGACTTTGAGCTCATACAGAAATGTAAGATTTTTCGGCCTCAGGTAAATAACGCCCCCCCCGCCATTGCACCATTTGTCGGAAAGGCAATGAAATCTGCTTGGCTCTGGCGAAGCATTATAGAGCGATTTCAGCAATGTTTGAGCTGTTTTTCTACAGCCGGGAATGGAATAAAATCCCAGGAAATGGTTTTTCGACCCGAGGCTGATAAACTTAACCGACCACGCGCTCCTCAGAAAAAAGGATCGCGATATCTATGCAGTGCAGTTAGGGACTTAGTAAAAATATGAAATAAAGGCTCTTTTCTGTTCACCTGCTCTACACTGGAACACATTACACTGGCAAGGAAAATATGTTTTTCACCCACCGCACAAAAAGCACTGGAGAGGAAAACCTGAAACAGTTTTAGAAATTTTCAGAGAACCAAAGACGAGCTTTCATTTTTAATAAAGTGAAAGAACTCAAAGACAGCCGAGTATTCCACTCGTTCGGTAAAGTCTGTTTGAAAGATGGTGAATGTATGCACAGCTTAAGCGGCAGCTGAATCGTAATTATAATATAGTGCGCTTTTCTGTTAACGCTGAATTAAAGCCGAGTTTGTTGGCCAGCGATAATACGGAGGCACCATTTCCCTGCCTGCCTGCGCGCAGCTGCTCTGACTGTTGATTATACAATGCAGATATAGCGCATTTGAAAGGTAACGGCATTTTCTAATGGCAGGTTCAACAGCAGGAAATGCTCTGATAGACTGTCACGCTCCCGCACGCCCGAGGAACGCTGAGAGGGTAATCTTCTGCCATAAACCTTTGCCTGCGCAAGTTGATTTTAATCACAGCAGATGGCGCATTTATTTTATGAACGAGCACGGCGACCTTGCGCTAAACTGTAAACGTGGCGACGAGCTTTAACCGACCATTTTAAACAAAATATTGAAGAAAAATCGATTTGCCAGCTTGTTTGTTTCGTGCTTGTCCCCCCGCATTGCTGTCTTTTTTGGCGTCAGAACTGCGCAGCGCCGTAAAGTCTCCAATCTGTAACGTGACGCACCAGAGGGTCATTACAAGATAATGCAGGCAATTCAGAATTTGGAATTAAACACCCTGGCCCGTATCGCGGGCTTCTGAGGATGCAATCACAGATAGTGGGCGAGGCAATCGGAGAGAAAATTAAACCCATCCGCGAGGAATTCAGGGGGAGATCACCGATCTGTCCGCCACATTCCAGGACTGCGTGGCGTAACGCCGAGATAATTCCCCATCCCCGGTGGCCTGGAGATAATGAGGTCAGTAATACAGGTTTGGATACACACCGATATAATTCAGGGAGTTCCTGGGGCGGCCTCAACGGTTCATGGTAGGACATTTTACCCGAGCCGGTGCGTCTAAACTTTCCTAACAATATATTAGAAGTTCCTCTCTGCCCCGCACATTCTATGTGCAAAGTTTTTTATTCTGCAAATTAATGATCAGATTAATTTTTTAAGGGAAAATGTGGTTTGTGCTGAGGAAATTTTCAGGTATACGAAGCACAGCTCAGTTCAGTGCACTGGAGCTGTGGCTCGCGTCCCTCACAGGGTTAAGGGTTTGAGTTCAGAGACTAAATCTCATAACCCTCTCTTATGAAATCCCAGGTCAGGCATTACTGTTGTCTCCGTGAGTGGAGCATTAAATCTGTATCCATGTCCAAGAAGGCGCCTCTCTCCGCTGAGACGGTGTGCTTGAGCTGTAAGCTCTAACCTGCAGGCAATGGGAGATTACAGGCCCTACCCAATGAGATCGGCAGAGAAACTCACGTTTAGAGTTGGACAGGTCATTAAATCACACGCGCACGCATGCACACACACACACACACACACACACACACACACACACATGTACGAGGCTAAGCAGTAGGCTTTGGACTTGCGCAGTGACACTGCATTAAAAGAGCTGCAATTTTAACGTCAACATGCTTCCCACCATATGGCTGTAAATACACATAAATCAAAGGCTCCACCATTACAGCACATATTCTGTTTTCAGATCTAGTGCACTGGAGTATAGAGGCAAACACCGAACACGTTAAGGCATGGCACAGAGACTAGATACTTCCGGAGTCATTCTGCAGTAATGCTCATTCTATCTAGATGTGCCAGCCGGGGTAAAATCTGGACTAAAATCACCCTGTTAACCTGCCCGATACAGACGTGACCCTGACCATAAGCGGCTCCTATCCAGGTTTTACAAAGAGAAAATAAAGTTCTCACAATGTTTTCACCAAGTTTTGGCAATGTTACAACACTGTGAAAACATTCAGTAACATTGCCAGAGCATTTTGAGGGGAAAACAAGCAGAAGATGTGAGATTGCACCAAATACTGTGACGTCACGCTGCAAAATAATAACGACGTGGCTATATTTCCGCCAGTAGGCATGCGCAATACTGCCAGGGTTAGGGTTAGGGGTGGGGTTAGTGTTAGGGCTACACCCAGAAGCCTGGCATTTTCCCGCCTACATTCCTTATTAGGAGTATATGATCGTTCATTGCGCTTACGCGCGCGGAAGCCCACGAGAAAAGCTAATTGGAGTACGTTTATGACCAGTGTAAAAACAGCCACTGCTAAATAAAAAAAGCAGTTGATCTTACTAAGCATTTTAGTCAAACATTTTGACTCATGTTTATTATTTTTTGCTGAGCTTGACAAAAATTGCCAAGGGCATGAGATATTTCAACTCATTTCAAGATGGAAATGAGAAATTTTCGCTTGTCAAGCACTCAGCAAATTGATCAAACTAATATTTTCTACTTGAGAGCTATAACAAAGATTTCAAGTCTCATGATGACACTAAACCACTTGTAAAGACAGACGTTTGTATGCATAGCAAAATCAGCTCAATACAGAAGGAGCGAGTGGGTGGTTAGACAAATAAACAGCGCGACCCAGAACATTCCGCGTGACCGAGAGGACGAGAGGAAGCTTGCTCGTCGTGCGGCTCTACACAAAGGCCGCTAACGAGGTCTGTGACATTTCAACGGTGCAGATCAATTTACCCAACGGCAATGTCTCCTGTAAAAGCACTCCGCCTTGACGCAAACTAACCCAGCATTAACGGTGTCAGCCTACGGCCAGAGATCCAGGCTGTATTACCCTCGCGGGGCAGTTTGAAGCAATATAGATGATGTCCTTGATGTACAATAAAAAATAAATAAAGAACACGATTCTGCAGACCTGCTCCTGTCAATAAACTGTCATATCTCCCCGACCCAGGATATGAATGCTGACGCGGAGCATGTCGACTCTACAGTAAGCTACACTATCGGACTGTGAGATTGCGTCCGTCTCACGGTTATGGCAGGAGAGTGCGGGGTATGGTAATGACTGCGGTGCACCTGTGGGCCCGTCGAGGTGTGAAAGGGTTTGAGAGATACGACACAATCTCTATAATTACTCTTCCCAGCACAAAGCCATCGCAGCCATGTGGAAATATGCCATTATTAATCTGGTATCCAGCGATGGCGATAAAGTCGAAGGACTTCCTCAGAGTTATCGGGGCGTGCGCACAGTTTTATCGGCGCCGAGCACATTTCGCATCGAGCCTAAAACACAGATTTTAAAGAAATGAGAAACGAGTCCCTGTGACATCACCGATCGACTTGGCTCAGGTTTCGCGAGAGTGTTATAAACCCTGAGGGAGAGTTTACAGGCGCCGTCATCTCGTAAACAACGAAATCAGTGCGCATGCTCCCTGAGTCCCAGTCATTTACGGCGCGCGTGAGGACGTGTGACCCACTCCGGATTCTTCCACAAAATATTTCTCTTTCCAAATAACTCAAATCGCACACAGAGTGACTTTAGGTGACCGAAACACATACTGTGTGTACACGGTCTTATGGGAAAAAAACTTAATATTTTTCATATTAAATTACTGCTGATTTTGATTGAAACTGGTAGCTGAACCACCAATCCTGGAACTAGCCATAGCGATGAGCAACCAGGAACTGTGCGTCAGGAAGGAAGTTCGGTTTTTCTCTGGTTTGAGAACAAAATGGCGTCCATTGCCGGGACATTAAAATTCATAGTATTTCACAGTATGAACTCGGTTCTGCTCATTATTCGAAGTGCTTTCTACATGTCGTACTTTACGCCCATATGTATAACTGACCTGTCAGCACCGCCCCTGAGCTGCGTCATTTGAGCCCGGAGTTTCGACGGAATAATACAGATGAAGACAGATCCCCGACTCCGCCATCAAACTAATCCCACGCAGTGCAATTACGGAGCACCCCGAATTAGCCACTGCCGTTATCCAGCCGCTGTCCCCACCCCCCTTCACTCCAAATGATGTCAGAACAGCTGGCCTGCTATAAATTAGACCTTCTCTCCTCTCCGCAAAACGCGGGTTCCACCAGACAAGAGCTGTCCTGCAGACAAATTACAGACCCGCCGCTTCCTGCATTATCGCTTTTCAAATGTCGAGGGCGAACAGAAAAACGGGCCGGCGCCTCGTTCAGAGCGAGCTGACGGTAATGTGTGCTGACAGTACAAAGGATGTAAAAATGACAGGTTGTTTACACAAGTGCACTTTTCCTCCGGTCCGCAGTCCTGGAGAATCCAGGGGGGTCTCATTTATCTATGACCTAACCTGCAAACTCTGCTTCGGGGCCAAGGAGGGAGCTGGAACCTATCCCAGCATGCAACGGGGGAGAGGCAGGAACGTATCATCGACAGTTGGCCAATCTGTCACAGGAGGGCACACCATTCT
>CM056195.1:180958364-180978364 GCA_029692085.1 Gymnothorax javanicus | reverse complement strand
TGCTGAGAAGAACAGATGCGTTATTGGAAGAACAGTGGCACAGTAATATACTCTACAGAACACACGGCATTATTTTCATCCTGCCGATGCTGCCATCGAGAGCGACAGCAAATATGAGACAGTGTAAATGAGTTACAGACAGCGCGGTGTACAGATGGGTCCTGGAGCGTACCTGGGACATCATTACGGTATTAAACGCAGCACACACACTGACTGTACTACGTGAAGCCAGCACACATGACCCAGCGGGGAACACTTATGGACTTTTACACTGTCCGTGACCCAGCCTGGAGCAGAGTGGCTGCCTAACGTACCCACTGTGATCTGATGAAATGCTGCACCTCACATAGATCAGGTTTACCTTTATTTTACACAATCGCACCTGTCATCGAGGCTTAGACATAAAAAACCTTTGGCCCCGCCTTCGTCTGATCAACTGTAAGCCCTTTTGGATGCAAGTGTCAGCCGCGTAAATGTAATGTAATTTAAGGAGGTCTTTATCCTGATTTGCTTCAGTAACTAGAACGCTCTGCATCTGAATGCAGTTGAAATGACACGTAAACAGCTGTGTAATGTAAACAGCAGAACTATGCAAATAGCTGCACACGTCCCGCGGGGAATGTCTACAGAATCAGTACATTACATTACAGTTATTGAGTGGGTGCTTTCATCTCGAGCGACTCTCGGCTGATTAATGGGGCGAACCCCCCCCACAGTAATGGAGGAACTAACGGGCCTAACTGTGGCAGTGATATTATTGCAATTACAATGGGGCTCAAACCACTGACCTTCCAGCTGCGGCCAAAAACATGTTACCCACTGACAATCAGTGATGTAACGCAGTGATGGTGAATATAGCAAACGGAAACTCAATCAAGGCTAAACCAGTTTAAGCCAACGCCGCCCCTGGTCACACAGAACCAATATAGCGCCACAGCTGCTGAGTCAAAAGTCAGATTCGGTTACTGATAATCAGTGACAATACAGCGACACCGCCTGAAATCACAGTGAGAGCCGTGTTACAACCCAGGAACTACATTTCCCAGCAGCGCCATTTCTCTTCATTTAAAATCACTGCCACGCAAGCGCGAGTCAGGCAGGCCTATCGCATTGCGGCCATGTTCAGGCGAATCTTAATTAATTTATGAACAATGGCTGTAGCATTGTTAAATATTAACGGCTTACAAGGATACAAAGCCCCGAAAAAAAGTAATTTGGGCGAACAAGGACACCAAAACAGAGTGCTGTGTTATAAATTACACCTCCTTACGATGACAGAACGGAACGAGTTTTAGCCCGCTGTAAAAGTAATAAAACTATAATAAATGTTTAAATAAGATTCTGGGCTCCGAGGGAGGAAAAAGAAATCTGTTCTCGCCGAAAACAACAAGGGAGGGAGAATTTATTTGAACAAAAGTCAGCGTTAGAGAGCACAGGTCTACTCCAGAGATGCTCCTTGTGTCCGTCCAACACACCGGCTGAAGCACCTGGCCTCTTCTTCTCCACTTTCTGGGGGGGGTGCCCAAACTGGGCTCATAGATTCAGTAAAGGGGGTCACTTTATCATCAGCTGTTATTTTATACAATCGCAATGCGAATAGCAGCGTTTGGTACTTGTGGCGTTTGAAGGTTACATCTCATAAAACACAGTGTGTTAAATGGACGGCTTGGTGTCTCGAGGGGGTAACCTGTGGAGCTCTGCCCACACGCGTGTTACGGGCCGCGACGTTCACATCCGGCGCCTCAACCTTTTTGGAATCTCAGTCCCGATTGCTTCCGTCTCGCAGTACAATGCTGTTGGGTGAAATTAAAAAGCCCCAAAAAAAACGGAGGACCTGCCTGACTGCAGTCATTAAATTTCTGTCACTCTAACCGAGAAGCACATGCGTGTCCCCTCCCCCCATGCCAATCAACCCTTAGAGCCCTCAAATAAATGTAAAAAAAATATAAATTTAATTATCTTGCGCTATTGAAAACCCATCATGTGGCGACTTGTTAAAAAGTCGCCTCATGAGAGGCTTTAAACAGCTTTGATTTTGATATCTTACATCACTGAGCAACAATATCTGCAATTATCGCTCGAAGGGTTAATTTAGCGACTCAAACTCCCACCTCTCTACTCCGGCGCACCAGTACTGAGAAACTGCTAGCCCCTCAGCAAACGTGAGTATTGACATGTTACCGGAATAGAAAGCACTCAGAGAGCACTTACCGCCGCCAACGAGTTTGTCACAAAAAACCAAACAAGATTACAAACTCTCTAATTACGAATACATATCAAAATTAGATTAATGGCACTTGCTTGCGAAAAATATCGCAGACATTAGTGAAGACATTTGAGAGATATTGTCTAGACATGCAAACAGACAAACTGACAGACAGACATGGGCGAATGGGTAACCTTTGCTGGCAGAGGTACTGAAAGGCATGTACTTCAACCAGCATCAAAAGGTCTCATATTACGAAAGCAATATGGCCGCCGGACATTGTGCCGCAAACTGGATGCCAGAGCACAGAAATGGTGTGGGAGAGGTCCTCTCAGTGTTTGGCGGTGGGGTTATGGGCTCTGCGGGGTGGTGGTTGTTTAAGGGTCGACAGCGGTTATCTGGCATTCAGAAAGTCAGCAGTTTGACTTCGGTCCTCAGCTCTCAGAGCAAAAGGCGTCAAAATGTCCTCGACGTGCCAAACCCCCTCACTCCTGACAAGCTTATCAGTGCTTTGAGTGGCTGCATTTCACCGTGTGTGTGTGTGTGTGTGTGTGTGTGTGTGTGTGTGTGTGTGTGTGGATGAAGTTTCCCGAAAAAGCACTTTATGACTGCAGTCTATGTTCCAGCCTGCTGTCAGTTCAGGAGCTGGGCTGTAGCGTTTGGTTGTACCTGGCGTGTAGCCACAGTGTCACCTAACACTTCCTGTTCGTTGCTCAGGTCATCCAGTTCCAGCCCAGCCTCCTGTACTGCAGGTCTGGCATCGCCTAAAGCACATCGCCTGAGGAGCAATTAATTGACTGGTGGCTCTCAAAATTAAGGGGCAGTATTAATGGCATCTTATTAACAGAAAGATTCTCAGTGGGGAGGTAAACACAATGACGGCCTTGCAGATTAACACCCGAAGTTCTCAGTATGACTCCATTTTATCATTTTTGTTAAACATGTAATTCTGTGTACTGGCTGACCTCTCATTAACCCTTAAAGCGCTAAATGCAGCTATTGTTACCCAATGATGTAAGATATCGAAATCAAAGCTGGTGAAAACCTATTATGTGGCGACTTCTTTAAAAAAGTTCCCCTGCGGGAGCTCTTTTAAGCAAGTCATCACATGATAGGTTTTCAACAGCACAAGATAATTAAATTAATATTTTTAAAAAACTTTATTTTAGCGCTCTAACGGTTAATATCGTTAGCACAAACAATCGTGTTGGGCTCATAATCTGCTCAGCTGCATGGTCGGGGCTTTAGCACGTCTTTGTTGCCCGGTGACAGACACTTTTTGATCTGATGCTAAATTTTTTATTATGCAGACCAGTAATCATCTACTAAAAGTACAGCTGCAATTCCGAAATAGTTGGGACGAAGTGTAAATTGTGAATAAATTCAAAATGCAATGACTTCCAGATCGCATGAGCCAATATGTTATTTGCAATAGAACATAGATAACATTTCAAATGTTGAAACTGAGACATTTTACATTATTATCCACAGAATGAGCTTATTTCAAATTTTCTGGCGGCAACAGGTCTCAAAAAAGTTAGGACACAGGCAAAAAAAGGGCTAAAAAAGCAATTAATATATAAGAGAATCCGCTGAAAGAACATTTAGCAAGTAATTAAGTTAACTGGCATCAGGTATGTAACATGATTGGCTATAAAAGGGATGTCTTAGAGAGGCTGAGTCTCTCAGAAGTAAAGATGGCCAGAGGCTCTCCAACCTGTGAAGGCTCGCGTAAAAAAATTGTGGAATACTTTAAAAACAATGTTCCTCAACGTCAAATCGCAAAGGCTTTGAAGGTCTCATCATCGACAGAGCATAACATCATCAAAAGATTCAGAGAAACTGGAGAAATTTCTGTGCGTAAGGGACAAGGCCGAAGACCTTTACTGGATGCCCGTGATCTCCGGGCCTTCAGACGCCACTGCATCACTCACCGGCATGATTCTGTCATTGACATTACTAAATGGGCCCAGGAATACTTCAAGAAACCACTGTCTGTAAACACAGTCTGCCGTGCCATCCACAGATGCCACCTTAAACTCTATCATGCAAAAAGGAAGCCATTGTTGAGCATGATCCAGAAGCGCCGCCGTGTTCTGTGGGCCAAGGCTCATTTAAAATGGACTGTAGCAAAGTGGCAAAGTGTCCTGTGGTCAGACGAGTCCAAATTTGACATTCTTGTTGGAAATCATGGGCGTCGTGTCCTCCGGGCTAAAGAGGGCTCCGGGCTGTTATCAGCATTCAGTTCAAAACCCAGCATCTCTGATGGTATGGGGATGCATTAGTGCATATGGTGTGGGACACTTGCATGTTTTAAAAAGCACCATGAATGCTGAAAGGTATATAAGGTTTTAGAGCAACATATGCTCCCCTCCAGATGACATCTATTCCAGGGAAGGCCTTGTGTATTTCAGCAGGACAATGCAAAACCACATACTGCAGCTATTACAACAGCATGGCTTCGTAGTAGAAGAGTCCGTGTGCTGAACTGGCCTGCCTGCAGTCCTGATCTTTCACCGATTGAGAACGTTTCGCGCATAATTAAACGAAAAGTCTGTCAAAGGAGACCCAAAACTCTCCAGCAGCTGGAAGCCTGTATTAAACAAGAGTGGGATCAAATTCCAATGGCTAAACTCAAGAAACTTGTCTCCTCAATGCCCAGACGCCTCCTCTCTGTGTTATAAAGAAGAGGGGATGCTACACCATGGTAAACAGGCCCCTGTCCCAACTTTTTTGAGACCTGTAGCAGCCATCAAATTTGAAATGAGCTCATTTTGTGGATAAAATTGTAAAATTTCTCAGTTTCAACATTTGCTCTGTTATCTCTGTTCTATAGTGAATAAAATACTGGCTGGTGTGATCTGAAAATCATTGCGTTTTGATTTTACTCATAGTTTACACTTTGTCCCAACTATTTCGGAATTGGGGTTGTATAACTATAGAGTGTTAAATATTTGTGAATATAGTAAAAGACTGTGCCATTAGTAATAGAACAGTTTTCACCAATTCAGCAATGATACGTGTGCGTAAGTTTAAGGGAAACAACAAAACAAAACTTACTACTTAAGCTACTTTTTACATTAAAGGTTCCGCTATGGCAGCATAATCGCATACATCGGTAAAAAACTGCAAAGATCTTACCTGAGATGAACACAGGGTAGAAAAAAAATGATATTGCTGTAAAAGGGGTGTTTCTCTCAACCGACGACGGGGAGGCAAAACTGCGCATTTCAGTACTTTTCCCGCCATTGAACGACGCGTCAGGACACGTCACTTCGGACCTAAGTCATACGTACGGGAACCTGAGCAGATCGGTGTGCTGGGCTGGTTGTGTTTTTGACAGAAGCAGGCCAGCCATGTTAGTCGTTTAACGGGCGACTGAGGAGTTTGCGATGTGTTTGCTGTCGGGCGGCGGGGAGAGCTGAGGAAGATTTGAGAAAGAGGGAATAAAGGCGTGGAGAAATGAATGGGCTCTGGAGCGGCGGGGCCCTGGGGCGAGATAACCCAAAAATCTGCTCCTGGGGCTCAACCCCCTGCAGCTGCTCTGTCTGGCTTCCCTCCCAGGGTGTCCTTGAAAGAGAGAAAAATGTCTCCCGCCGGACCTCTCCCGGTTGAATAAAGGTTAATAATATATAGCCCATTCTCTCGCATGACATTAACAATCCTGTCAGCGAGGAGTCGTTTAGATGTAGTGGAGTCCAGCCAATTTGCCTCGCCACCGACTCATTACAGTAAAATCACAGGAGTGCTTTTCCTTGTTACCTGGAGAGCATAAACATGGCTTATTGTAAATTAGCGCATATTCTGTGGTTACGGAGGTAATCATCGCGGCAACAAATAACAAACCTTCGGGCTAATGAAGTGCTGGTGGCTCTTCTATATGCTTCGCGGCAAGAGCAAAGACGGCTGGTGCCGCAATTATTATGATTTCAATTATTTCCCAAAATGGCCGCTGTGCATTAAGAAGGTTTATTATTATGGGTAATGAGAGCAGATGGGCCCTGTAATCACCGTGGCCATCAACGCCACAGTAATTACAGTCTGTGATTTCCTGCTCAGACACAGGTCTGAAAAGTCACTTTTATATACTCAACAGGTAAGTGCACAAAAAGTACAAAACTATACCAAAAATGCACCAGAGCGAAAACTGCAATCAAGATTTTTTAAAAACCTGAACACGCTTTTCTGAGTGTGACTCTGTCAATGATTTTATTTTATTTTTTTAATTCCTTAGGAGTCAGTTTTTGTCAGAAATTAGGGGCACAGGAGTATCTGTCGTTTCTTGATGGAAGTCTCTGTCGAATTGCTTATGTAACATCTTTCATCCGCTTCCTTTCCTCGAGAGGAAAGATGTATCAGATACCTGTTCTGATGACTTCTGTTCCAGTGACACTGTCACTAATGATACCTGTACCAGCGATACGCTCACCAGTGACACCTCTACTGGTGAGACCAGCACTAGTGACACCTGCGCCAGTGATACTGTTACTAGTGACACCTGTAGACACCTTCATCAGTGATACCTGTACTAGTGAGATATGTGCTACTGACACCTGAACTCGTGATACCTGTACTAGTTATAACTGCACTAGTGATACCTGAAGTAGTGATACTTGCACGAGTGATGCCTGCACTAATGATACTTGTTCTGGTGATACCTACTCTACTGTTGTCTGCTCTAGTGATACCAGCATTAGTGAGATATGCACTAATAATACCTGAACAAGCGACACCTGTATGAGTGATGTCTGTAATGGTGATGCCTGTATGAGTGATGCCTGTAATGGTGATACTATATGAGTGATACCTGTAATGGTGATACTGTATGAGTGATACCTGTAATGGTGATACTGTATGAGTGATAGCAGTATGAGTGATGCCTGTTACAGTGATACCTGTAACAGTGATACCTGTATGAATGATGCCTGTACGGCTGAACCCTAATATTGCTGGTATCACTAGCACAGGTATCTCTAGCACTAGTGATATGTGCACTAGTGATACCAGTTCTGGTGATACCTGCAGGAGTGATGCTTTTACCATTGATACCCGTAATAGTGACAGCCGTACTATGACATTAATACTCGTGATACTTGAACCATTATTACCTTTACTCATAATACATGTAAGTGTGAAATGGCACACCTTCCTGATGACCTATAGGAGTAAATCGTTCATACGTCGCACATTTCACAGAGGTGCTTCTTCAAAGGAAGCCATGGGGATGTCTTGCTCGAGATAACACTGAGAAACTCCCAATTCCTGTTTACACAGCTGGAATCTTCGTGACTGCAGGTCTCGATTGATTTCCAGGTCAGGGCAAAGAGGCAGATGAAATATGATAATTCACAGGCATGAGACTCATCTGAAAACAGAGAAACAGAACCGTGACTGCAGAAAATGAGCGATGCAGGAGGATTCCTCTAATCAGGCGAAGGCTTAGCTCTGCAGTTCTGCGCAGTTCCTCTCGGTTCTGATGGGACCCGGAGATGAAATAAGCTCGCTCTGCCGCACACACCCGCTCCAAAGAGTAATCTGGCTTTCTGAAAATAGTCATTCTCCCAAAATAAAAAGAGCCTTCTCCGCCAAAGATTGATTCCGCTAGAATGAACTTCAGCAACAGCAGGAAAGATACAGCGAGGCTCCCAGATTGTGTTAAAGTTTGGGACCCACAGAACAGAGGTCACGGGAGGACAGTGAAGTTAAGAGAGACAGGATGCAGCCACACGCTTTTGTCTTTTGTCTGGTGAGGTTATTTCTCTGACAGTGCGAACTGCGATGGCTTCACATTCCCTGCACACATATATTTCATTACGCCCCGGGTGCTGAAGTTACAATCCTGTGCGCAGCTCAAGAAAACACAAAAACTGATATAAGCAAGATGGAGCGCCTGTAGAATTATTTAATAACAGAACACAACTGTGTTAAATAAATAAATCCAGCTTTGATGAAAGATACAAAAACAAAAAAAAAACTGAGCAAAAAATTAATTATTCCTCAGCTGAAAGGAAGGACGCACATCCCTCACATCCAAGCAGGAGTCATGGAAACATCTAACATCTATCTAGATAAGTCCTTCACTTCCACATACTAACAGGAGATAGGTCTGGGCAAATCTGTTTTTACCCTTTGATGCATGGGGGGGGGGTGCAAGTGGGTGGTCTGTCTGTCCAGTATTTTGGACATTATGCCTGTGGGACGCACACTGCCATCCAGTATTTTGGACATTATGCATGCGGAGGGACAGAAATAAAGTGAAGTTGGAGAAAGCTGGTCATTGATATGCATGATGATCTGTCTGTATTCTGGACATTGCTTATTTGAGCTATTTACTTGGCATGCATAATGTCCAATATTTTTGATAGAGCATAGACTCAGATGTATTCCAACAAACAGACATGCATTACATAGGTTATGTGTTTTCAGTTTGTGCTGTATAATGCATTTCCATCCCGCAACAGAAAAAAGTCTGATCAAAACTTGAACAATATAAGACTATTTCTGACTTTCGTCAACTTACCTCTTACTTGTGGATGCAGCCATTGTGATTGTTTGTGGTAAATCATGTGACTAATCAGAGAGGCACCTATTGAGGAAATTATTATCTGGAAATGTCCAGTAAAATGTACATTTTATATTTTCGGGGTATCTATGAGCCTAGAAAAAATGAACCCCACTTAACTTATGTCCAAAATATTGGACAACATGCAACAAAGGGTTAATGATGGAGAACTGTACCAGATTGTGTTCGCGAGGATAAAAAAAATAAATAAAACTGTCATTTTCAAGTTAGAGTTATGAGCACATTTTGAAACAAATTTTTCATTATTTAATCAGTCACCATTGCTCAGCATGACATCTTTTAGATAGTTACACTGCAGTAAATTTTTACCGATGGTACATCACAGACATTGGTTTAGATTGACATACTTACAGCGACTGTTTTCTCTCTTTCACAGGATAAACAAAGGCAAATCTTTCAATGTTTAAAATCTCTCAGGTGTCAAGGAAACAAACTGCAACCTACTGTGCAGTATATTCTGAAATAAGCCTGGGTTACAGTTACTGTACAGCGGTTTCTTTTTCACTTCTGGAGGAAGTCCTGAGCCAAAATGTAGTGGAACTGTGAATCTTAAACGCAGCATGTAATGTCTGTGCTTTTCAGGAGGACCTGACAATGACTGTTTGCTCCAACATTTAATTGGCTGATCATTTATCTAGTCTCAAAGACTCATGTCCTGGGAAAGGTATCAAATACACACAAATGCAGAAAAAACATGCAGTTTGTCGCACATGTTGTTTTTGACAAAGTTTGCCCAGTGTATGTTGGCATCTCAGAACCTGCTAAAGTATGCCTGTGAGTCCGAAAACAAACACTTTATTTTAATCATTACCCAGAGATCAGGGCCATTATTAACTGAATTTAGAATTTAGGCTAAACCCAGCCAAGACAAAACATTCTCATAACATTCCTGCCAGGCAGCGGCAATGTTGTTATAAATGACAAAACATTCCAGTAAAATTGCAAGAACATCTTTTTATTAGCTGTTTTTTTTTTTTTTTTTTCTGCTGAAGGTTTCTTTTCCAACTGTGACCTTTGACCTCTCCGCCAGGGTGAAACCATAATCTATCTGACTCTGCTTATTAGCTTGCTACAGCACACAGAAACGAACTGCACTGGGTGATAAAAGTTGGTGAACATGTGTACTTTAAATCCCAACATGATAGATAAATCTCCAGAGTTTCACAGAAAAATCATGCCGGAAACTACCGTGCCATAAAAATAAGTGCTATCTACCTATTATACTGCTGACTGCCCGACTGCTCCTCTGTACTATTTTCCAATGGTGTGAAAAACCACCCATTTCTTCCTCTATGACCTATCAGACTGTGACTGGACTCAAAGATGGTTCCACCTCTATCGGGACAACAAAAAAACCCATGTTTAACTTCCTGAAATACACTCCGCAAAACCCCAGAAATATGAAAATACTCTGCAACTATATGCACACCAAATTTAGGGAAAAAATGTTATTACTTAATATTTTCATATTGTGTACTCAACTTGCCGTCACGAGAAATTGTCTGTATTCCAGTATGTAGTCGGCAGTAGGCTTAGTAGACAGTACGTATTTTAAAGGGGTGGCTGGTTCGGACAGCGTCCCCATGAACATCTGCGCTACAAAAAAGGACCAATCACTCGATTAAACGTCACTAATCATATGTATTAATGGCAGTGAAATACTTCATCTTCGCCGTGCAGGCACGATTAGTTAATTTAAGATAATAAACGGGGTTAAAATCCAAGGACTTCTTTATTTGACATTTAAATGGTTTTCAGTAGTTTACAGATTTTAAGCAAAAAAAAAAAAAAAATCCGAAACAAGCACAAATCCATGTACTTTAAGTCATCTTAAATTTTGTCGGCTGTCCTAAATAATGAAATGAACGTCCATTCCATCAATCCGGCGACCCGCCACGCGACCAGGACATATCCTTTCACCCGGGATACACTCGGACCACGGCGTACTGTCGAGGACCGTTTCCGTATTGCAGCTGCATCCAAAAATTACCCTCATTTCCATGTCTCGGCTTTAAAAGCCTGGGGCAGTCTACAGACGGCAGAGATTCGCTATAAGATACACCATTCTACATTTCGGGACAAATTACCTACAGCGCAGACATTATAATCATTATGACTAAATGCATACTAATTGTTGATTAAGAGCGGTGATATTAATCAACTATATATCGCGCATTTCAAATAATAATAATAATAATAATAATATGATGATGATGATGATGATGATGATGATGATGATGATGATGATATAAGCTGTTGCGAGGTAAACGACATAAACCGTATTGCAAGAGGATGAGATGAAATCGCAGCAGTCTCGTCTCGTGTACGCAAGTTGTCTCTGTGCACTGCAACAGTCTCGTCGTTTGTTCTGAAAATCTTAAACAGTCCGTTAGTGAAATGACCCACTGGAAAAATAGTTACGTCGGAAATACCACTTGAATTTGTCTTTTTTGAGCAACAGAATCGGCAGGGCAGCCGCAAGAACGAGGAGATGCACGCATCGCCTCCTGAAGAATATTTCTAACTACATCCGACATCTATGCACCTATTCCACATTTACAATCGAATCATGCACAAACTTCTCATTTCGTGGAGAAATGCATTTCCCAGGCAGGACTGAACATCAAGACTCGAATAATGTTTCATCTGTTCAGCACTAGGCTGTATAAGCGAATTCATCCCATTGTATCTAACTGAGAAATGTCTTGCTCATTAATTTGCCTCAGTTCCACACGGAGATCGTGAGAAATAGGGGATCTGCACATTAGAATAATTTATTTAGATTTCCTCCTCTGAAATGCACTCCTGCAGCATCACTGCCTCCACAAATACCACAAGACTACACCACAAGGCATAGTATTTGCGCGGCGAGTCAATCCGTAGCCGATGAACCGAAGGAGCGCAAAAACTTATCAGGGAAGTCGTTTAAACTCATAGTTTAAAAACTCCGGAAAACTGGAAGTGATGGCGACCATGCTATTTGCACCAAGCTGATCGGAAAGGTTGTTTTGCAACCTTTATCTGAGGGATAGATAACCCGTGCAGAAGCATGCAATTCAGTTTCGCGTTGACATAGGCTGAGATACAAGAATTCTGTATCAATGCGTATAACCAGTTTGTGCTGCAAATCATCTGTCCGTGCTGGAATTGGCATTTCAGCCAGGTGCAATATCACACAGCAACTATTCTTCCATAGAACCCTTTGGAGAGACCAAAGTAACATTGCTGATTAATTTCGCATATCTGAGCATACCCTCGGTCAACTAGTTCAGGCAAGTGTCTTTATAACAGCGTTGCATTGTGATAAATCTTGAAATGAGAGGGGATTTGTATTCGCATCACGCCGGAATTCACAAAGCGCATCAGAACGCTCTCGCAAAGCCACAGAAAAACCAAACCAGCAAAATTTGACACAGAGCGGTGTGACTTAAACACGTCTCACACACACATCTGAATTCTATCCGAACAGAAGCCCGGTCTTCTGGCTGCGCAGCTGTGGAAAGACGGAGGTTACAAATATCTGCTGAAAATGCTCCCCCACGGTTACTCCTGACGGCAGTAAAACTAAAAAGTACACCGTGATTGATTTTAGCAATCATTTCATTCGCAGAAGGTATTGTGTGCACCAACATTGTCAGCACCGTAACTAGGAGACTGAGTAATAATAATAATAATAATAATAATAATAATAATAATACGCATACCAAGTCACAATTCCACGTTTTGGAATATCCAAGTTTGCAGATGTTTAGTACAACTTTTCTGTCCGCTCCAGAATGTACACCAAACGATAAATCATGCAACAACAACGCCGCATACAAGATGAATACCAAACCAGCGCAATTTTCAAAGACCCAGCTGGATTGATTCAAATGACCGGTTTTGCGTCGCCTTCGAGCTGTAGCCTGCTCAGCAACCACTTACCTATAAACGCCAGTTGAAACAGGTACATTCCTACAATGTCCATCCCGCGTGGTGTGAGGCAATCCCAAAAGTAATGTCTTAATCGTCCTTTGTGCTTTCAATTAACCACCAACCGCTTCAAAATAAGATTCAGAATAATATTTCCGTGATTGCGGCTAGAACAATCCAAACTGTGCGAGGAAAAAACGAACTCCCGAAGAACATCCTTTTTTAAACAGCTCACTGTGTCGCCGCAAGACCGTCTGTGGATCTCGAGACTGGTAGCTTAGGAAAGAAAATCGGTGCGTAAATAGCAGATGACTCAACGTAGCCAAAGGAACTGGGACTGGTGGAATAAAAGCAAAGTATAGAAACTGCGTTTTTGTTAAGGAATCCGCATGCCGTAGTCCACCGACAGTCGTTTTATCAGCTTAAAATTACAAATGACGAAATCCATACATGGTTTTTTTTGCATGTGGATATCCGCAAAATACTTTCGCTGCTTCTCTCCTCGGTAGGTCCTGTGGCTTAACAGCGGCACTACGACACGAATGAGTCCGTACTGCTGCTGCCAAATGCGCCGTTATAGCAAGTGCGGGAAGTGACGACGGAGAAGCATGAAGCGCAAAGCGACCTTTTTTCTTTTTTGGTGGGGGAGGGGGGTCAGATGATTTGTTTATTTCACTAATATTGTCCGCATAAATGCATCACGGTATGAAGTGATGAAACTTTCAGATGTAAAATTTCAGTCAGAATAGAATTGTATCGGTTACTCTGCATTACAAGTGCGAATGCTTACGCCACAGTGAGTGAATGATGAGGTTCACCTTTCCCAGTAGTCCAGCACGTGGCGATAAATTTCTGTGCGTCATCTAATTAATGGCATGTTTCTGTGACCGGCTGCCTATCTGAAAGATTAATATTAGAGGAATTTGTCCTCGCGAGCCGAGTCGCAGAAATATTGCCGTATGACAACACATCAAGACTGAGAAGTTGAATGCCGCACATCCTGATGATGCTCTTCGCGCGCGCTTCAGCAGCAGCCCTGCGTGCGGACGGCGGGACGGGAGCTCCACACCGCGCGTGGACAGATCGAGAAGGTGCATAAATGCATCCAAGTGTGACTCCTATGCTGGCGACACGCACCCGGGCACACGTGCAGACACACTCGCACAAACACACTCATTAAAACCCGCACACGCGCTCACACACTCACATGTAGACATAAGCAAAACAATGTCTCGCTCTCTCTCTTCTTACATGCATAGTTGTAATAGCACACGCGCATGCATGCACACGCACACACACCAAAAACACAAAACTGACTTTGCCAGGCTCGAAATACGTGGGCGTACACAGGCGCTCATACCATCTCTCTCAGTCATACACAAATCCCACAACACATGTACTCTCGCACACACACGCACCCACATCAAGACACACTCATACACTCATACTTTCTCTCACACATATACACCAATCAGCCACAACATTAAAACGACTCGCTTGGTATTATATAGGACCCCCTCGCACAGCCAAAACTGCTCCATCAAACTGACATCCGCTTGAATTCCCAAACTCTGGGTTTCCCAGCAGAACATTTCCCAGAGAATCACACTCCCGACACCAGCTTGTCTTCTTCCCACAGTGCATCCTGATGCCCTCTCTTCCCAGGTAAATGGTGCTCATGTACCCAGCTGAAGCACATGATGCAAAAGAAAACGGGATGTACTGGACTAAGTGACCTTCTTCAGTTGCTCCAGGGTCCAGTTCTGATGCTCACGGGCCCATTGTAGGTGAATTTTGGCAGTGGTCCTGGGCTAGAATGGGCACTTTGACTGGTCTGCAGTTAGTAAGTGCTGTATGCAGCAGAGTGCCATTTGAGTACCGTTAAACTTCTACAAAACTTGTGCCACAGTCGCCCTTCTGTCAGCTTGGACCAGATGGGACGGCCTTCATAGTCCTTGTGCATCGGCGGGCCTCAGGTGTCCAAACTCTGTTGCCAGATCATGGTTTGTCCCTCCCTGGTCCACTGTCAGCAGGTATCACATCTCTCCCCAGAAGTCTCGCCACTTCAGAGATGTTCTGATCCACTCATCAGGACGTAACGACATGGCGCTTGTGAAAGTCATTCAGTTCCCATTTCTGCCACATCGAACACGTTGAGAATGAGAACCGACTCTTTGCTTACCGTATTAGATGTGTCTGCTGACCGTGATGCGTGTTGTGAACTGGGCAGAGGAGGAACCAATCGCAGGATCGATGACGAGCCACTAGAGCATGTTTATAATGAGGTGGATGAGGAAAAATTATAGGAGGCTCGGAGAACCTGCTGTACCTATTAATTTGCTCACTGACAATATGCTCACTAAGAATTTAACTCAGTGGAAGATACACTTTAGAGGAAAAATGAAATTTGGAGTAAGAGGTTAGAGTCACTCCTGCTAGTAAGATGTTCCAGCACAATCATTGGCTGCAGCTGATCACACTAGGGGAATAATGAGCCATTCAACCAATTACCAGTGACAACCCCCAAGACTGCTGCAACAGGGAAAGAACCAATTAAGTAGATGCACGGTGTGTGACAGTTGCCCACCATGGTTACAAGAAAATCAACATTATTTTGCTTCATCTGTGGGTGGTTTAATGTTTTGGCTCATTGGCGTGTACACACACTAATGCATACTCTCTCTCCCTCTTTCAGACACACACTCATACAAACACTCACACGCAAGTTTGCTTCTTATACAGGTCCTGAAACACATTTTTCTAGCAGTAAAACAGTATGCCATGTAAGGTGGACTTCACAGAACAACTGAGAGGCACCCGGGATCGGGCTGCTGAAGAGATGCATGCTGGGACAGCAGCGATGTACAGTGGTTAGGAAAAAAAGGACTTGTATTTCATGTCGTTTCAGGTTTGATAAGACGCTGGGGTAAAGCCAGTTACATCCCAGAGCAAATAATTCTCAAATCACCACAGTAAATATCCACCAGTATAAGTTGAGCGTATTTAAAATGCAAGCCTTATAGGTCACGCAGGATAAGAGCATTTTGTAAATGAAATTAAGGCACAAATTAAGATGATTTGTAACGCAGCTCATCTACACTGCAGAGGGAACACCAGTGATCTTACAGTATTTATTTATCTGAAAATGATTTATTTTTATCAGGTAACTTGAAGAATTTTCTTCCTAAAAATTTCACCCTGATTACATGTTTGCAAGCATCATTTTCATCATCAGTTTTACCTCAGGCTCGGAGATGTAAAAGAAGCGAGTACATGCACCAGAATCTTTCCTGAACATCGTCAGAGACAGCAAATGAAACGTTTGTTTCATCCAAACACGATGATGGATCTAATATATTTTATAGCCAACGACAGACAAATTTACAAGGCTGCCAAACGCAGGAAGTGGAGCATTTGTTGTTTTTATTTGGGAGATATTAGGAAAACAAATGTGTGGGCTCCCTGGGCACAGCCATCCAACCATTTCCTGCCGCTTATCCGGGGCGGGGTCACGCGGGTCACAGAATAAGCAGAGTGGCCCAGGCCCCCCCCTCCCCCGCCACTTCCTCCAACTCTTCCTGGGGGACCCCAAGCTGTTCCCAGGCCAGCCGGGAGATATAATCCCTCCAGCGTGTCCTGGGTCTGCCTCAGGGCGCCTCACAGCTGGACATGCCCAGAACACCTCTAAAGGGAGGCGTCCAGGAGACATACGAACCAGCTGCCCGAACCACCTCGACTGACTCCTCTCGACGCGGAGGAGCAGCGGTTCTACTCTGAGCCTCTCCCGGATGTCCGAGTTCCTCACCCTATCTCTAAGGGTCAGCCCAGCCACCCTGCGGAGAAAGCTGATTTCAGCCACTTGTATTTGCAAACTTGTTCTTTCGGTCTCCTACCACAGCTGCCCCTGCGAACCGTGACCATGGTTGACCTTGGTGGACCTTGGTTGACCCTGGTTCAAGTAACCGTGGTCAACCCCGGTCAAACCATGGTTTTGACATTTTTGTTAAATGGAACACCATGGTTGACCTTGGTTGACCTCGGTTCACCATGGTCAACCATGGTTAAAGCATGGTTAAAAATGGTCAACCATGGTTAACCATGGTGCAAAAACTCCCCAAGCAGGTGCAACCATGCTTCAACCATGGTCGGCCATTTTTAACCATGCTTTAACCATAGTTGACCAAGGTGAACCGAGGTCAACCAAGGTCAACCATGGTCACAGTTCACAGGGGTAGTGATCACAGGTGAGGGTTGGAACGTAAATCGACTAGTAAATCAAGAGCCTCGCCTTTAAGCTCAGCTCCTTTTCTACCACAATGGACCGGTACAATGCCCGCTTCACTGCAGACGCTGCAGCGATCGTCTGTCAATCTTACGCTCCGTCCTACCCTCACTCGTGAACAAGACCCCAAGATACTTAAACTCCTCCACTCGGGGTAATGACTCACCCCCACCTGAAGGGGACAATCCACCTTTTTCCGACAGAGAACCATGGCCTCAGATTTGGAGGTGCTGATCCTCATTCAGACTGCTTCACACTCAGCTGCGAACCGCTCCAGTGTGCGTTGGAGGTCACAGCGTGATGAAGCCAACAGGACCACATCACCTGCAAACAGCAGAGATGAAATCCTGAGGCTACCAAACTGGACTCCCTCCAAACCTCAGCAGCGCCTTGATATCCTGTCCATGAAAATCATGAACAGAATAGGTAACAAGGCGCACTCTCGGCAGAGTCCAACACCGACTGGAAACAAGTCCAACTTGATGCTGAGAACGCAGACACAACTCCGGCTCTGGGTGTACAGGGATCGGATGGCTTGAACTAACGACCCCAGCGCCCTACACTCTGACAGCGCCCCCCACAGGACACCTGACATCGCTCATGACAAGTGAAACTTTGCAGCTGTAGCAGTAATAACTGTTACTGCCATGCGGAAAGGCTGTGTTTCTTGAGGCTTTTATGAGGCCATTACTGTATGCAAACAAGGAACGATGTCATCACAAAGACGCAGGCCTGTCCTCGGCCTCAGTTCTGTCTTTGATTGAATTTCTGTGAACTTTGAAAGGCACAGGCAATACCTGTAATCCAGTTTGGGTGTCCTTAATAATTAAATCTACTTCAATACCACTGGATCGCAATTACATTTAACTGCTGAACCCACATACAGCCTCTCTCAGTCGTCAAATCGGGTTCAGACCAGTTTGGTTGACCACGGCAGTCTGATTCCTTTGGCACTATAACGAGAATTCAAAACAATGAAGGCCTTTCATCATTGTTCCCATAGGGAAATACACACCCACATAAGTACTCATACTGTACCCACAATTCAATTCACTCTACTGACCTCAACTAGTCTCCCCCAAAATATCTCAAATCCAAACAGCAGGCATCAGCTCCTAAATGTAACATACTGGTCGGTATCGGATTTTCTTATTTACAAGTAAACCATGCTTACATGCTCATTAGTCATGCTTCATTATACTGTGCAGTTTAGCAGTTCAGTATTGATCAGCGAGTTGTGCTATGTTAGGAGAAGCCTGCAGGCCTGTGGACCTCGATGGGAACATGACTGGGCATCTCAGCGGTGATTAAAACAAAGCTTTCATGTGCCTACATCATGACACTATACGCTAGCGAGATCCTATTCCAGCACTTTCTGTGATATATGGTGAAATGTGTAGGCGAGGTGAAAATAGCCCATAAAGACCGTATCAGATGTAAACGGTTACTATGTCCAGAACTTACATTCGTCAAATGTGTTGACATGTAAACTATTTCAACAAAACTCATGCTTTACTTTGATTTTCATGTAAAAGCTGAGGCTGAGCCTTTTCCTTCAGTTTGGAGGGTTACCTTTCAGTGAAAAAATGAGACTTCAAACTGCCAGTCAGAAGTCACGGGTCAGCCTGAATGTTCCTGAGAGGTGAATGCTGACTGAATCTCAGGGACAGTGGATACTGTACGTCAGCCAATTAAAGCAGTTTACAACTATAATTAACAACTGCTGAACAGATGTTTTCACCTCTTTTTCACCTTTATTCAACAAGGAAAGTTCCTTTGAGAACTTGTTCCTCTTTTTCAAGGACAGTCTGAGAGAACTTCAGTGTGGAACAGATGTAAGTGAGGAGGGACAGAGAGATACAGGGGTTAGGGCCCCTGGAGCAGTTTTGGGGTTAAGTGCCTTGCTCAAGGGCCCAACAACAGAGATCCTCCAAACTTCATTTCTGCAGATCAGGCCAGAACCCCAAACGTCAGCAAGAGCTCCAACCAGAAACTCGACTCTAACCCTTCAAGCAACTTACTACTAGGCCACTCTGCTGCTCTTAATAATTATACTATTTTCTTGAAAGCATTTAATTAACGAGTCGTGCTTGTGAAGACAAATATATCAGTTTTTACAGAGACAGGTGAAGAGTTAGTTCAATCAAGGCCGATCAGTCTGCAGAATCGGCAGAGCACAATGCTGTGTTTGAGAGAGTTAAAGAAAACGACACTGTTGAGGAGGCAATGAGCCAAGATCAAAAATCAGAGTTTCTCTCCGTCAGTGGAGAAAGGGACGGCGCTACAGATACAAGGCTCAGTGACGCTGGTGGTTATTGTAAGCGCACACAAGCGAGTCTGCCCTTGGCGTGTATATTATAAAGAGCAGGAAGACATACAGACTGCTGTGTTCACACCCTCAGACATTATAGGTTAAAAGGTTTAATTCCCCTCCCACAGGGTCCTCAGTGACTAATCTGCATGGATTTCCGATTCACCAAATTTTTGTTTCTGATACAGGAGATGCCTTAATCAATTTATAATTTTGCAGGTTGTATGCTGGATTTGATGCTGCATTAAATCCAGTGAGTGTGCTCGACATTCCTGAGAATGGGAATGCAGGATAGTCGTCTAAAGCAGGGGTGTCCCGTCTCATCACAGAAAGGCTGGTGTGGACATGGGTCTTTGCCTCTGTACAGCACTTAAGCACCTAATTCCGCTTGTCAAGGACCTGATTGAAGACCCCATTTTGTTTAGCAGAGTCAGATTTTGCAGAGTGGCACTAACACGAAAACTTCTCCCATACCTCGTATCTTCATATTTGTGTTGATTTTATTTCCCCGTATCAGTCTGGAGTGAATGGTTTTTTCTCTTTTCGACATTATGTTCATGTGTTGACTTTACATCGCAATACTGGTATTCAGCAGAAGCTGTTATCCTGAGCGTCGCACATCACGAAGAGCGTTTGAGACAGTATAAGTGCTGAAAGCCCAGCGGAGAGATGCACTGCGAGTGTCAGAGGTGACGGTCTACAGATG
>CM056195.1:180945864-180955864 GCA_029692085.1 Gymnothorax javanicus | reverse complement strand
TTCATCCTTCGCGTGCGAGCAGACGAGTGTTTAATGACTGCGTGCCAGATATTGAATGCGTCGGGAAGCGTGTAATTAATGAATGGTGGTGAATGGCGAAGGTTCAGTAATGGAGGGAGAGGGGGATTATAAACTCTCCATAATGTCAGGTGATCAGGGCTGCGGTCAGGGCAACGGCAGCCGAGGAGCCGAGAGGTTAGCGGCCGAACTGATAACTGTTTAGTTTCTGTGGTTTGGGATTATGACCTACATCAGTAGATATGAAACTCAGAAGAACTCTGCTGTTTGGCCCTTGAACAAGGCCCTTAACCCCAAAACTGCTCCAGGGCCTTCACCCCTGTTTCCCTCCCTGTACTTAAAACAGTTCACCCTGGCATTTCTCCCAGGGTTACCCCAGAAAAACAGAAATGTTCTCAGGGGAAATCCTCTGGTTAAATAAAGATTTAAAAGTCATTGCAGTGCCTGCCTTTCATCTATAATGTAGCATAGCAGTGCTGACATTATCAACACTGTTAGCTCAAACAGTACCGATCAGGACCCAGGCATCGGCTGTCCTTCTCCTGCCCGCACAGACTGAAATAGCGGCGGATTTTACTGCGCGGGTAAGAGTCGGCTCCTGTCTTCACGATCTCTTATCTTTCACCTCCCTCCATTCTTTCTCAGACTCTGAAACTGATTGCAGCCGGAGATTACAGTCTGCTAAAAGTGCCTTGAAGGAGTAAGACACACAGGGGCTGGGGTTTTGTAGAGCTGCTGTGAGCGAGGAAACCCCAGAGTGTCTTTAGTGGAGGTATTTTTCCTGGAATTGGTGATGTGCAACTGATTGACCCGTAAATCCACCTTTCCCAGTCGCTGCGAATCTGCTACAGCTGTGGCTGAGGTCACATGACACAGGATCAGTATAACCTGCAGAGGAAAAAAAACATTTTTATTCAGAAATTAACACTGAGAGTGAAGAACCAGAGTGTTTTCATGGAGTTTTTGGGGATAAATTTGTTGAGGCCTTTGTGCCTCAAATTTCCTTATATGAGTCTGTACTTTTTGATCTTTTGTGTACACATCTTTTTTTATGAAAGCTATATATGGGACTGTAAACTACGCTGTAAACCCTGATACTGCGGTGAACTCAAATGTTTTGTGGAAACTGATTACCTCAAAAAAATTGTGTTTGCCAACTTAATGATCTTGTGTTCACAGCACTTAAAAACGTAAAAAAAAAATTACCGTACATTATTTTCTTTAAGTTCCTTCCACATAATGCAATTAAGTTGGCCAACACAATTTTTTTGAGGTAATCAGTTTCCACAAAACATTTGAGTTCACCGCACTATCAGGGTTTACAGTGTACAGTATCACTATAATAATACTACACTAGGGTGGCGAAAATACCATCCATTTACTATAGGATAACTATAGCTTGAAACTAGTAATTTTTCATAAGGGTCACCAAAACGCTTGCTGAAATCAGATTGTAAAAAAATAATCAGAGGATCTGAAGAGTTTTATCGCAAAATACAATAAACGCCACTTTCAAAATTTTTCAACCACCACTGTGGTTGAACCACCAATCCCCTAACTGCAATATATCCATCCAGCCAATCAGCGATGGCAAATCCCGCACTGCCAATCGGCACTAATTCTTTAACAACTTTTAGCAAGTTTCGCCAAACAAAAATATGAGTGTCATTTTGAGAATGCATTTCCCATCAGTGGATATAGTTTTCTCGCCACGGACCGGGTTTTCGGCTGCATTGAGCAGCAGATTCACAAAAAAGGACAGTGTACTACATGCGGAGGAGTATTATGAATTATTATGAAAACACGTAAATTTTACATCTATGATATTGACCAGCATTTGACTTTATGTCGCACTTCTATGGAAAAATTGCTTTTTTTCCCAAAAAATTAATTATTCTCAGATTTAATGGCATCATAGTGTACTGTTGTAACGTGTTTAGCGAGATATATTAACGAATAAGAAACCTCTCCCATGCTTACTATTTCTATGAAAAATATTTGCATTTTTCTAAAAATACTTCAAATGCATATATTGTGCTTTGCTACAAAGCTCTTCTACTCATCGCTAGTTTTAATTGTGAAAACAAGAGCATGTAAACACCCGCAGTGCGACAGGACGGGGGCCAAATACGGAAGGCACTAATAGTGAAGCTAATCTGGAAAAATGGCTTCAGTTTGCTTTGGAGCATAAAGACTGGACTGTGGAGCGAAGAAAGCAGGTCATGTGATTGGAGGAGTCCTGATTTACCCTGTTCCAGTCATGGGTGCATCAGGGTAAGAAAGGAAGCCCATGAAGCGATGCACCCGTCATGCATAGTGCCCACTGTACAAGCCTCTGGAGGCAGTGTTATGATCTGGGGCTGCTTCAGTTAGTCAGGTCTGGGCTCAGCACTGTTCTGCAGAAATAAAATGAGATCAGTTGATGCTCTGAATGTACTGAAGGCTCAGGTTATCCTATCAATGGTCTGTTTAATCCCTGATGGCACAGGCATATTCCAGGATGACAATGCTAAGATTCATCGGGCTCAAATTGTGAAAGAGTGGTTCATCAAGCACGAGGAATCACTTCCACACATGAATCGGTCGCCTCAGAGTCTGGACCTTAACCAGCTGAAAGTCTATGTGATGTGCTGGAGGAGGGTCTAGGCAGTGTTTGGGCTGGACTCTTCTGTCGTCAGTACAAGATCTCAGCCAAAAAATTAATGCACCTCTGGTTAGATATAAATGTCCCAACGTGGCACAAGCTCGTTGAAACAGTGTCACAATGAATGCAAGCCGTGATCAAAGCCTAATACAGTCCAACAAAATATCGGAGTGTGAGTTTTTTTTGGCCGGGCAGCGTAGTTTGATGGTTTGATGTATACAGTAATGTGGTGTTTTCTACAGAGAGCGGGACAATAGGTGAATATCCCCAGGAGGCTATAGATTCGCAGAAATACATTAATGTACCGATTTATCCCGCGAGCGCGGCACATTCGGTACAGAGACTCCGCTTGGTGTACCATCACTCGCCCACCCACCCCAGCCGCATCCTCAAACACCCCCGGTGACTCTGCGGAAAACACAGACACACCCCCCCCCAACCCCCCCCCCCAGGGCCCGGAGTCAGAAGACTGAATCATGCGCGTTTGATCTCCAGAATTAGCATGCGCAAAGAACTGGATGTGCGCATTGTCTGACGCTTGCAGCATCACACACTTGCGCGCATGCACACACACACACACACACACACACGCACTCACACACAACCGAGCGCGTGAGGAATGCTGATGAGAATTTTAAACATATGCATTCTGTTTTATCAGTGGCGAAAAATACAGCAGGTTTAATCCAAGTAAAAACTCCTCGCCAGTATTTTTTGCTCAAGCCACCTGGATTTGCTAATTATCACGGCTATTTAAAGCAGAAAGCAGAAATACATCTGCATAGTAACATTTTAAAGTAGAAAGAAACTTATTAGAAACTTATTTAGCATTGAGTCAACATTTGCTTCCGCAAACTGACAATGTGGAGTTTTAAAAGTTCAGAGATAAAACGACAAATCATAACTGCCAGGCACAAGAGTGGAATTTTCTTCTGAATGAAAGATTAGCACAATTTCATAATCGCATCCTCCTCAGATTGGGTTTTTTAACTATTCTAAAAAATTTTTTTATAAAAACTAAGGAGAATGAATCTTCAGAACCTTTCCAGGAGAAAATCCACGTTACTCACTATGACGAAAAAAATCCACTCGAAATGCCTTTGGCATTCGATACGACTGAATCTTTAAGAGTGTACCTCCAAGGCTGACCACTAAACAGAGAGCAATATTCATCAGCTCACTCCGTTATGCGTGGCGCGGTTGGGTCCTGCAGCACACACAGGAGAGAGCGCTTTACTGTGAATAACTCATGAGTTACGCTTTGATGATAAGCATCAAATCTTTATACTCAGATCCAGATTCACTGAGGCAAATCCTTATCACCCAGTATCAGATTCCTTGAGCCAAATCCTTTATCACAAAGACTCAAATTTACTTTTTCAAATCACGCATCACTTCAGTTCACATTCATGGAGTCAAATCATCACCCAAATTTAGATTTACCAAATCATACTAATCACAGATTGAAACTCAACCAGACTCAGATTCAGTTGGCTGAGTCTTCATTGTATTGATTAAGATTAATGGATTTGTGTCTTTCACATGCTAAGTCAGAATCCCCTGCGGCAAATCTTGATCACTCAGACTCAGATTCATGGAGTCCAATCTATCGCAATGAAATATGATTCACAGAGTAAGAATCTGTAGCAGCTCATGTGTGGAACCACAGGGTTTTGCAGGAATAAACTTCTCTTTTTTATGGAGGACCAGAACCGGCATTTTAAAACACATAGCAATGTTTTGTCGAATGGCCTACAGCAGAAGCCACTTCCTTCTCGCCATTCAAGACAAGTATTTCCTCACAAAATTATCAGCAATAAAAGAGGCCATTATGTTCAAACAGTACCCTGATTAAGGCGCGAAATCCATCACCTGGATCATCGATCTCTGGGGGATAGACAGAGAAAACAGACTGAATTCTTTAGAAAGCCTTATGCTTGTCTATAGTAAATCAGGATATGCTTGTCCGTAGCTGAGTGCACGTATAGGATAATATCTAAGCCCTGCTTGCGATGCCTTCAGTCCCATCTTAAACAATATAAATGCATATTAGCAAAATCTAGGGCAGAGCCGACACTGCATTCTGATCGAGAGCCTCTCCAATATTCGTGGGCAATTTTCGCTCGGTTGCCGCATCGCATGCCCGGACTGTCAATCAAAGAGAATCATGGGATTGCTACAAAGACACATCCACGCAATCCCAGGTCTGCATTTACATTGCAGAGCGTAAGTATTGCATACGCGCATAAAAAGGTTTGAAATATCCGCACGGATCAGTGCACATGGCAGTTAACGCTCTCCAAGTCGAAGCCCAGATTGTCGGCTTTATTTAAGGGTATTCACTTCTGCACGATGCGAATTACAGCTGTTTGCAACAGCATCACTTTCTGAACAAGTATAGACTTTCCTGTTTGTGTGAGGCTCTCCCCTGGCAGAGGACATGCTCAGTCGTGCACTCTGAGACTTTATCATCTCTCATTAGTGAATCTTTTACAGTCAGACCTACATAAAGCAGCACTGTGCCCGTTAGTGCTAACGAGGCTATTCCCCGACCGCGGAATAGAATATGTATGACACTGAGCACAAGCGAAGTAACAATTGTAATATTTTATGCATGGAATATTTAACATATATTTCTGATACCTCTCTCATGGTTATTTCATATTTCATTGTCCATCTGCATGTGTGGTATCTTTTATCTGGGTTAAGCGCATGCCAAAACATACAGATTCAGAGTAAAATATTTTATTTTTATGCAATAGATTACGTAAATATCACACAATATATGTCCTGCAACATGAGACATTTCATGGGACTTTTCAACGTACTTTGTGAATTAAATTGTATTATCATAAAAGTAAAATCTTATCATTTCTCTGCATCATAAACTAGCTTACCTTTTCAGCACTCTTCTAAAAACGAAATTCAAAGGATACAAAGGAATAATACAAAGGAGAATAAATATGTTATGATAGTTTTTCGGCTCATGTTGACAGAAATCAGACACTTTGGAGCTCATTACACTGTAAGAAAATGGTATGTGTAAAATGCAGAAGTTATCACTGCTAGCGCCTCGGTGAGACAGTTTTAAAGTCATTACTGTCAGCTTTGTGCTTCTCTGTGCGGGAAAATGGCACACCGACACCCCAGTGCTCAGGAGCGAGACGCTGCGTTATCTGCAGGCTGCTAAAGACCCGATGGAGGAGGTGGAGGTGAGATTCACCCCTTGTTGGTGTTCTGACTTGGTTTTTTTTTGTTTTTTTTATCATTATTGTACATTTTGATGGTTTACTTATCATTCTGTTATTTCATTTAGATTTCCCTTCCTTCCTTTCCCCTTGTCTTTTTCTCTCTCACTCCCAGCTTTGTGCCCGATTTCTCCTTTTTTCCTCGTTTGTGACCTCGCCCTTTTCCTTCCTCAGCCTGCACACCTGTCATGTGTTCCTTCCACTCGCTCTCAGTGTTTTGTTTGTATTTTGTACTGAATTGAGTTTATTTTTCATTTTCCTCATTTTATTTTGGTTTCCTTTTCCCCTGTGCTTTTATATTCTCTGCTGCCTCTCGTCTCTCTTCTCCATGTGCTTTATTGTAGTTTGTTGTTCTGTCGTGGTGTCGTTCCTCACCCTGCCTCCTTCACCTGTTGTGCACTTCCCCTTTCAATCCAATTTCCTCCCCTGTCATTCTTTTTTCAGTCTCGTCTGATGTTCTTCTTGTGTATCTACCAGCTACTCATGAGCTTTCCAAACATGTTCAGTTTGTTTGTTTTTAATAGATGTTCCTTTAATCCAGGGGTCCTCCATCACCGAGCCGGTGGGAGGGTCTGGTGGACAGGGGTGTGGTCGGGTCCAGCCCTCGGCGAGGCTCTGGGTACTGAGGTGTTTCTGCAGAGGTGATGCTTGGATTCACTCTCTCTCTCTCTCTCTCTCTTTCTCTCTCTCTTGCTGTCCGCTCTGCCATCTGTCCTCCCTGATGCTCCCCTCAGGGCATCCTTGAGAGAGAGCAATACTTTATCAGTGGAACTGCACTGGCTAAACAGCTTTTTTTTTTTTAACAAAATGTTTATCCGAAAATAGTCAGTGGGGTTGCAGGTTTTTGTTTTACCCCCAGCTGTTACACTCCCAGTTCAGCTAATGAACCAAAAGAGTCTTTGCTGAGGACCCCGAATGGCAGAATCAGGCGAATAACTACCAGTGTGGGACAGAAATTTAATGCCACACTGGTCCCATATAGAGGAGACTGAGGACTACTGAAATAAGCACAGTCTTTCAGCAGACATGTTAATGTAAAGTGTCATAAAGCTGATTAGGGGCCAATCCCAGCAGAGCAATGTGGGGTTAAGGGCCTTATTCAAGGGCCCCACAGCTGCCCTGATCTCATTGTGTCTGTGCTTGGGCTCAGGGTCCCAGCGAGGCAGCACAAGATCATACACACAATGCCATATCAGCTCAATCTATGAGAGCCACACTCTGAGGACGTCTGCCTTCTGAAATCGGCTTTTTCTCCTTTCAGATGATATTTTCTGACTGAAGATATTCCAGTGCTGTGACCCTACTCTTCTCTCCTGCTCCATTATCAAATCTCTCTCTCTGAGGGACGCCGGCCAGTGAAGGTCAGTGCGATGCAGAGAGTGTCACCTCAGAAATTTAATGTTCAGGCATATTTTCAACCCCCGAACTTTTGAGTCCTCAGTTCGATGGCTTGAGAAGTGACCTATAGAGGACAGGCCAGGTTACAGAGGTGCAAAGTCCAAGAGTCAGGAGTTAAGACTCCTACCCAGTATTACTTCCACTCGTTACCTAAGCCAGCAGGTTTCTCTCATTACTTCTACACTGTGGTTGAAGATAAACTGCATGTCTCGGTGGCTGGAACGGAATACAGGAGCGGAGTTTTCCCCTCTGAACCCAGAGTCTCTACCTCTGCTCGGAGGGAAGCCTCCCACAGCCCTGAAATTGTGTGTCAGTCTCACTTAGTGGGTGGGAAGCCTGTAATTCTAAAAAAGCCCCTCTCTCGCCCACTCAGCGAGAGCACTTAGCGGGTGAGCGGTAACTAAGCGGGATTTTTCCGAGGCAGCCGCGGCTGCTGGCGGAGCTGCAGGTGAGCTCTTCAGGGTCGCCACGGTGACACAGGCTGCTCAGAGCATCACCTGCGTGGCACAGCGTTGCTCCCCCGTCTCTCAGTGATTAATAAAACACTCGCACGGCACTCCAGCAATCCTGCCGTTTACGCCGCTACCATGGAGACGACAGCAGGCAGCTGGCAGTTTGAAATGCAGGATTCACATGCTCTAGGATGGTTCGTCCCCGGATTTTCCATCCCCAGACTTTTCATCCCTGAATTTTTCATCCCCACAATTTTTTGCCAGGATTACTCGTCCCCAATTATGCTTTGCCCTCTTCCTGCATTATAACCCTAACCCTAATATCATGGTGATCCGTCCGTTGTCCGTCCGTCCATTCGTCTTTCAGGTCATGTTTGCAAATGACAACTGGTTCTCAAACATTTTACCTGGTAAAATAAACGTCAAAAAAAAAACAAAAAACAATGGTGGCACATTTCTTTATGATTAGGGGACAAAAACTCCTTCGGGACAAAGAGTGCAGGGACAAAAAGTCCTCGGGACGAAAAATCCGAGGATGAAAAGTCCTGTGACCAGATTTTCACACCAAGCACTTTTCATCTCCTCTGTTTCTTTCTCTCTTCCTTCTCCCTCTTTCTCTCTCTGCCTCACTCCTTCTCTCCCGGTCTCATCCGCTGAGATGTTAGCGATAGTATTGAATCGTAGCCTCAGAGCACCACAGGGTCGGCGTTATTCTTTTTACATTAAGGCTCTGGCTAGAACCCACAGAAAAGATTGGGTCCGTTCTTCAAGATAATTGTGCAATCAATTACTTTTACTGATCAATACAGTGATTAGCAACAAGGTGCACCTTCAGAAAGTTACGACAAAGCGGTCCAAGAACAAGAATTAATACCTCAGAGTTCATTGGACATCAGCAGCGCTACTGTCTAAACCTCTAAACCAATGTGAGCTGGGTTCAGTTCCAGCCGATCCGATGATTGGTTATTTGACAGAAGCAGGCATCAGGTCTTGGTGGACGCGTGTCTGCCTCTTCTGTATGCCAGTGATGCGCCGGGACAGAATGAGGAAACAGGAAACGCCAGGCATGTGCGTCACCTCAGCAGGGTCCTGCTGCATTTCCATTTTAATTGAGGTGCCGTCCCTCTCCAGCCAGAGCCTGTATCAATGATGACTTATGTGGTACTGAGCCCCAGGTGTGCACTTTAAATGCTCCAACACCGGTAAGAATAATACTGTGGTATTTTAATCACAAACAGGCGTGACGCTACGAGATGGAGAGGCCAGATCGAGCGTGACGCAGCCGAGAGGAAGGTGGCAGATCTGACCGCACGGCCATGATTTACATCATGCACTGATGATGCCACATTTGTCAAGAAATCTTTCCAGTGCCGTGAAGATAACGGTTATCCTGTCACTGCAAGTGCTGACCAAAAACAACAAATGCACGTTTAATCAATGTTTCATAAGAAACTAAAAAAGAAAGGACATATTCTTTTTTTGAAAAAGAATGAATATATTTATGCGAATCTCCCTTAATCACGGTTGGTGTGGTGGCTACATACATACTAAGCAGGCTTGCGAAAAAATCTGGAACATCCAATCACAGTCCTCAAGTTCTGAGGCTCCACCCTCCCTTTACCTGGGAGTGACACGTGAAACCAGACAGGTCAATCAAAGGCACAGATTGTTCAGTAAATTATTTGTAAGACAAAACATGAGTTTTGGATTGGGAAGTCCAGATTTGATTATCTGTGACATGTAATACTCGACAGTTTAAATTACTAAAGTTTCAACAAAAGCTGCGCATCAAAAGAGGCATTATAGGAGGTAAAATAATAATGAAAAGTTTCACACTTGGTCACAGTGACACTTTCTCATTTAACACGAGTATGAGACACATTCAATTTTTCTTCCTGGCAGCCCACTCCATCACCCCTCCCTCAGTCTGTTCTGCCGCCGTGTAAATCAAACCGCGGTTTTAAATTTTGCATATGACAGCACGGACTCGGAAGCACTCGAGTTCATCTGTCTCGGGGGCCGTCGAGAAGCCGCTCGCGGAGGAGACGAGGTCTAGTTTCAGTTTTTTTTTTTTTTTCCGCGCTGTCGCATCCTGACGGTTCGCGTATTTGCATGCGAATAGCGAACACAGCAGGGGTAGGGCGATGAGCCGAGACGTTTACACGGGGCCCGGCGCTATTTGGACGACACGCTCGGTTTGCGCGGTGGCAGGGAATGTGACCACGGTGACAGACGCTGAT